>DWNE01010520.1:0-10298 GCA_018249875.1 Cecropterus toxeus
AATTTTCAATAACAAACAATAAACTAGTAACATCGTTAAAAACATTTTTCTCATGATGATATAAGTATATTTAATTTAACGCTTATATGACTTTTTATAAAAATAGTCCAGTACAAGTATCATAATATATTTTTAGATTGGTCTATTTATGAGTTTTCATTTGATAACCATATTGTCATAATAGTAAATAAAAAGAAAGTTTAAAAACTAAAACCCGAGTACTAAAACAGTACTACAGCTCTAAAAAATACGAAACAAGAAAATAGTCTCTGCTGCTAATGTATTATACAAACTATAAACATTTGATATTTTATATCACAACTAGCTGTGCCACGCAGTTTCACCCGCGTTTATTAGAGAATAATCTATTAACTCTATTAACACAAACATAGCGTGATATTATATAGCCTAAAGCCTTCTTCGATAAATTTACTATTCAACACAAAAATAATTTTTCAACGAACCAGTAGTTCCTGAGATTAACGCGTACAAGCAAACACTCTACTACTTTACATTAGTATAGAAGTATAGATTCAAAATATTTGAATTATTATTATATGCTAACATCTGTAACATCGCTAGTCGTTAAACCAAAAACAAAACATCCATATTCAGCAGCTTGCATCAATACCAATTAGCAACTAGCAAAAAGCAAATCACGATAATCACTCTGTTTGTATTTCACGTGCACACAACTGCACCTCTCCGATTACATCCCATTTGATTAATGAGTCAAACGTAGATAGCGATGCATTGAGTCGCCATTTTCGATATGTGAGTAGGAAATCAATATCAATCAGACTATAGAACCAGTGTAGTTCGACCGGGGCGGTACCATCGCCACACCTATTACTAACGTGAAGCAGTTCTTGCGTTTCGGCGAAAGAATGTGGTTTTCGGCTCACTTATATATAAGCCGATCATCTTAGTCGACCACAGATAGAACCCCTGTTCTGTATAACGTTGCTTACAGATGTCCATGGGAGGCACTCACCATTAGGTGGTCAGCTAGTTCGTTTCCTACTTAAATTTGATAAAAAAATATGAGCATTCCACAACACTAGCAATAAAGTTTCCTCATTTTCTTTCATTTTTAGCACAATTTAATCCCCGACGTTGTTACACGTCTAAAGAGCGTCAGTGTGTATGTCTGTGGCATCGTTACTCTGAAACAAGTGTACGGATTTGAATGTGATTTTATTAAAATTCATACGAAATAAATTCGACGTTTATCGATGATTTTTATTATCTTAATATTATCACATTATACACTTTATATGAAAAATGTATGAGACGCTTCATTGTATATTTAAAATTAAATACATAGAAACAAAAACAGTAGAATAACGTTACAATAATTTCATAAGAGTTCATAATTAACAAGAACACGTTAAGTGTAAGTACTTAAAATTTTATAACCATGTGCATGCAAAGCGACTCAACGCACGCGACATGTATTGATCTAGGAAACTAGGTTATTGTGTTGGAGCATTACTTTATAGTAGTGCCATTATATCATTAGTATTGTACTATCAGATAACTTTACATATACTTTGATCTAAATACATAAAACTCAATGACTGACTAACATAGTGATCTATCAACGCACAGCCCAAACCATTGGACGGATCGAGCTGAAATTCGGCATGCAAGTAGATGTTATGACGTAGGCATAAGCTAAGAAAGGAATTTGATCAATTCTACCCCCAAACAGGATAAAATAGGGGATTAGAGTTTGTATGAAACTTGTCAATTTTAATGCTTCTTAACGCGAGCGAAGCAGCGGGCAAAAGCTAGTCGCAAATAAAATGACTTATTGATTCATAATAAAGAACACAATCCTGTGTTAACTAATAAAATGGTAGAGTTGTTAGCAGATTTCAGAGAGAAGTATTAATAAGTGTATCTTTGTCTATGTTGTTTGTGTTTTCATAGAGAATAAGTAAAGCCTCTAGTTATGTTTATGTAACAATAATTTAGAGAGTTTTTAATATAAAGTAAATGCAACATTGCAATAAGGTACTTTATTAATTACCTTAATGAAGGAAATTGTTTATGCACTACAAGTAGAGACTATAGTATTCTTTTCAAAAAACTCTCAGCCTTTTTTCTCAGTATTTTTCTAATGTTCCATTCCTATACAATTAATTTTACAGGACTGTAGACTGCTATGGAATTGTTACGATTATAATAATACCCCCGAATAATTATATAAAATTTCGTAAATAAAATCTGGTACAGTTGACAAATTGCAATCAATTGCTTACGAAAACTGCTCTACTCGAACATATGACAACACTAAGCACGCAAGCAATTTAAACTTAATTAGATAACTATTGCAATTTTATATTACATAAGTATTGGACATGTTCATTTCTTATTTATGTTCAATCTTGCTGTCGATCATGCTTCATGCAATGAGCGCAACTGGTAGACGTCTGCTTTGCATGAATAACAACACAACTCAGAATTTATAATTTTAAGAAGATGCAGTATTATCCATATTATTTTATTTCATAATTGAAAGTTTGGTGTCTTAAATAACCTGTGGTTAATGTGCCTTATTGTTTCATTTTGTTCAGTTGTTTTATTTTTATCTAACTCTGCTTTAAAATGGTTTTGAATTGTGTTATTATTCATGCAAAAAATCTATATGTGAAGTGTGAGTGTGCCTTACATTTGTACTAAAAAATAACAAAACACATGAAGATATGACACATTCATGTTGCTTTATCTATGACAAAATAAGACAAGTGACAGTAGACATTTTTTATTGATATAAACTAATTAATGTGCAATATCAAAGGAGTCAGCCAAGTGTATATATAGGTAGATAATATGGTCCAGTGTTGCCATTGCAACACAACGCTGCCATTAGAAAGGTCAAGGTAATTAATTTAAGACGAAACAAGAATATCATTCAAGATCACGGAAACTCCTGTGAGTAAACAAGTTTATTAATGAAACAAGTGAATATGAATCTCAAGCTTTTTTTTGAAACGAGGGGGAAACCTTGATAAAGTACCCACTATGGGAACAAAGCCAGGTTATGGGGATTGTTACCGCACCCAAGCCCAAGGATGACGACATGCGACCACAAATACCGCCGTCCTTCCCGGGCTCACTGACTGGACTATTCGAGCTCCCACTCTTGTTGCCCGGAAGCACCCTTTTAGTCGCATCTTACGACAGGCAGGAGATACTGTAGTCCTATTATAATCCTGGAACTACAGGGAACATTTAATAAATAAATATATCAATAGCCACAATGATCTCTAAGGATAACATATGATTTAATATAGCCAATTTAAACCGTTTTAAAGCAAATAAACTCCAAGAACCGTTTAACTGATATAATAAACAATCGCTGTCACACAAATAATACTATTGAAATTGATAAGTCGAGAGCTTTCTAAACACATGCTACATGATAACGCAGATAATGTTACTAACGCCACTGCTTAACATTATAATTGACGATGTGCGACTACCCACAAGTCACGAAGAGATGGCGCTACTGCATGCATCCTTCATCTCGCTATAATTTTTTTTCTGCACATTCAACATATATACTATACGAACTGAGCATCTAAGCATAGCCCCCATATAATGTGATGTTGCTCACTAAATGTTCATAGGTACAGACCTAGACAATAAATATTTAAATGATTATCCCATTTTTATGGGACAACAAAATTGTTTTTTATCATTTTTTATAGATAAACCCTTGGTGCGCGAATCCGACTCGCACTTAGCCGGTTTTTTTTTCAACACGTATTGATTAAAAACGGAATGAACATAGTTAAAAAATATATATTAAGTATGTAGTCAATATCAATGTCATTAATTAAAGCGATTTAGCGTCCCGTAACAAACAAAATGGCCTTTCAGCTACCGAGAAGCGTTCCAAACAAATGTCAGTAAACGTGTTCCAACAGTAAATACTGCACGTCAAGACCACTTGAATGCCAAACGATGGTATTCCGATCCTCGGGTACTTTTTGACCTATTGCACAAAATCAACCAACCTAGGGAGATGGTATCGCACCATGTTAGGATTAAATCTATGGAAGCGTTGACATTTCGTAATGACGGAAACATTGGCAATGACATTTAAGTGAGAAATATAGAAACAAGTAATCTGAACACCAAGATTTTTTGACATTAGTTTATTGAACGATTTACTGGACAGAATTGCCTCGTACAAATTATGAAGACCTGATCTGTGTGTTCTGTCAATGTTTGGTTTTCGTGACAATTATGACAGAAAACACGAATGAGTGTTAATTATAAAAGAAAAGTTTTTTTATAATGTGGAATATCAAGCGAGCTTGCAGTCCATCTGATGGTATGTGGTTACTGCCATGGACATCTGTAATCAAACCCAGATAAGATTTAAGTCTTACCTGATTAGCCCTTAGGAACAAATTGGAACGTCTCGGGCAGATATATCACCCTTACCACACCCTGCAGTCCAGGATACAGCAATGCATAACACTGTTGTTATTAAACAGAAAGAGGTTTGGCAGTGGTACCTAAAGAGTACAATCAGAAAGAGTTCTACCACCTTTAAATACCTTTTAATAGACAAAAATAACGTGTAGTACACAAAAATTAAACATACATTTAAATTACGAGAAGCTTCATAATTTCGTATTGATGACAAAGATTGGCAATGACATTTATCAGATTGACGTGCCTGTTGCATTAAACATAAAACTTAATTTGAATAACGCAGGTGAAGTCTAGGAGGTTGTCAGACACAAATTGCTTCTAAGCGCGTAAACTAATCTCAGGGAAAATCTTGAATAACATACATGTCATACTCAATACAAATATTGGTATTGAATAGCAATAAATAGATATAGTAATGTAAGTGTTACATTAGACGTGTTACATTGTTACATTAGACGATTAAAGATTTTTCAAAATCTAGAGATCTAATAACAATCGATTCTTGACTACAAATCAACAAAATGTAACCAGAAGAGAACAAACGAGTGTCATACAATATTTATTATATGCAAAACTTGACCCTGCCGCTTAAGCAATCAATTTCCAGATATATGTAAATTTTGAATAGATATTTTTATGTAATGACTAATATGTGAAGTGTTTGTGATTTATCATTTTGTCTTCTAGTTGTTTCATTATTAATATTTTTTCATTTCCTGCATTTCTGTATAATTTCAACCTTTACGTTTTTTTATGGCAGTCAGTTTAAAAAAAAAGACGCTTTCAACACTCATAGCCCCAAATTAGGATTTTCTCATGTACCGTGAGTGTCATGGACACACAAAGACGAATACACAAACACCCAGACGCAGAACAGAAATCTAAATTCATCATTCAGATGCCTGTCTGGCCGGGAATCGAACCCGGGACCCAGTGCGCGTTAGATCGGTATGGTAATCGCTCGGCCACGCGGGTAGTCAAAAGTAGTTTGATGAAGAAACTAGTAAAGAAAACAAACGATCCAAACCCTTATAATCCAAATGGTCAACAAAATGACAAAATAGAAAATAACAGACGTAGTAAGGATCAACTAGTAACAGTGTTAAATAAAAGTGTTAAGTCAAATAAAAGTATTAAATTATATACAATTTTAGAATGGTCTATTTACTACCTTTGCATATTGTCGTGTTAGTGAAAGTCATCGCCCCCCTCCCTCGCCCCCCATTTTACCTTATTTGCGGTCGCCATTTAAAAAAAATGGCCTACGTTACTCTCCAAACAAAGACGATTATAATGATATGTCATACGTCACAATCCATTTAGCTGTTTGGGCTATAGCACGTGCCAAAGAAAAGCGTACATACAAGCAAACCAACAAACATAAATACATAAGTACGCTCGAAAAAGATTACCCTGCTTCTGACGCATTTGGCTAAAAACAAGCAACCAACCGCTGCAGAAATAAACGAATTAGTACATGGAAACACAGCATACTATCAAAGCTCAGTAATTCTCCTAGAAATCAAGGCCAGTATGACCCGCATACTTATTAATCCAACCGACAAACCGAAGGATCACATGCGTTTGCGGCTTCGGTACGGTTCATTAATTGAGGCCAAGTATGCAGTTCTATCGCAAATTAATACGACCCTAAGAACGATTACAGAAAAATCTGTAGCTCATAATGAAATGGCATCACGTGTACATTGCCTGCGCTTTATATTTATTGAATAACTAAGAGAATTAAAGTAACGTATTAGTTTTCGTAGATTATTCTTAATCATTGATGACTGATCATCATTTTTTTAAGAAAGAAGTAGCGACGAACATGCCGTCCACCTGATGGTAAGTGGTTACTGCCACCCATTGCCATCTAAAAAGTAAGCAACTTCATATAGAATAGGAACTCTATCTGAAGACAATCAAAGATGTGTTGCTACTCCTGAGGACTGAGATGGTCGCCTCATATATAAGTGAGCCGGCAACCACACCCTTCCACCGAAACGCAAGAACTGGTTCACGCTAGAGGTACTTCCACGGTCGAACTACATTGGATATACCAACTGGTAAATATGACCTCTATTATTGATATACATTATATGGTACAATTACAAATTCGTTGCTACTTCCCAGGATGTAGAATCTGTTGAATTCAAATAAAACCCTTGTTCTATACAAAGTTAATTACAGATTTCCTTGGAACGTTGTGAACATTTACCAATTACATACTCGATTGCTACGTCGAAACTTAAAGACAAACTGACATATGACCATGCGACGTGCATTTTCTATTTAATATTTATTTTATAATATTGCCTCCAGATTTAAGAAGTATATTCTCCAGAATTCCGTACTTAATCTTAATTATAATACTTTATAGTTATGCGAAAGTTTCTATGAAAATGTGTTTATTGCTCTTTGGGGCAAAAACTGCTGGTTGGATTTTTCTGAAGTTTATTAGTTTACGATCTGGATTAACACTTAGAATACTTATTGCTATGGTGAACGTAACTGATGCGGGCAGAGCAGCGGCATTTCGTTTATTTTTGGAAAAAAATATACATGTATGTAACACTTTAGTCACTATAAATATTTCCAACAACCAAGAAGTAACTTAAACTATATCCAATCGCAGGGGCCATCCTATAAAGCATTATAGAAATGCCTGTACCAGGAGGTAAATGTAATATCCCAGGATTAAATAGATGTAGACAAGATTCGATTGGAAATTGGTCTCAATGCAATAGAATTCATGAAATAGCTAAGCGAAAGCAATTTATACATTAAACTTCTTTAGTAAGTTTCGCTCCTCACGCTTGCGGTCTTCAATTATACAAACTAGAAGCACAATTTACACTTCACTACCGAGAATTATCTTCGACAGAATATAAATTGAGAGATTGTATCTTATATTACTCGGACGTATTTTCCTACCTCTAAACCTTGGAACCGTAGACCTAATGACATTGGAGTATAATTTAGCCTTATTTAGAGATGAAACTAGCGTATAGATGCAGTACCCGTTAGCTACCGATCTAACACATCGAAGTATAATAGACCAAAACAAGAAATTCGAAAATAAAAACCGACTACTAAAGCTGAAATTGTGTTACTATATATAAACTTGTAATGGTCTATTTACTAGCTTTTATTTTACACCTACATTGTCATAATAATAAAAACGTCGCATCCTCCCTCTTTCCTGTTTTATTATTTACAGGAGTCATTTTTAATAATGATATCGCCTATGTCATTCTGCAAACTGAGACGATTCTAATGATATCTCATATGACATAATCCGTCAAGTTGTTTGGGCTGTAGCGCATGCCAAATAAATGGACATACGTACATACAAACGCTTAAAAAACTTGACCCTCCTTCTGACGCAGTCGGGTAAATACATCACAACCGACAAATTTGCGAAATAGCAATTATAATTTCGTTTTGAACCACAGTTTGGATTTGGAAGCATTCTATAAATTATCTACCTGGAAGATATCTATAAAATCACTTTTCTTTCTATTTTACAGTTTAATATTAATTATAAAATACAAAGATTAAACAGTAGAATAGGAAGAAAAGTACACTGAAGTCCTTTCGAATTCTACAAGCAAAAAACAAGGTGGGATAATAAAAACCAAAATTGAAATTCTAGACCTTGCAAATACAAACGAACGTTTAGATAGTAGTGATACAACAAGAAACAAACCGGATTCATTTTCAGACTACCGATTCGTGACCACCGCGAAAGCAATAAGATATCTTACGGAGGAGAAATTAAATTTATTGGTAGTGGTAAGTGCATATCTACAGTAATACGTTGTAGGTACGAAAGGTATTAGTTACGAAAGATAATAAGGGATTTGAATTATTATCGTCAATGATATAAAGTAACAACGAATTTAGAATCTCAAAAATAAAGCGTATTGTGAACGTCAGAAATAATTTTCCAGGGTGAACCAGAAGTACAATTTAAGGAAAGAAAGATTATAAATACTAACTGTAAATGAATCATACGTAGCATTCTTTGGAAAATTACTTTTTAACGCAGTCATAAAGATATAGAAAGTGATGATAAAACAGACAAATAGTTTATCTGATGTTATACTCCTCGATAGCTATAGAATCCTAGAAAATATACAGTATTGGTATTTAACAGGAAGGCAAATATAAAAATACCACAGTCAAAATACTATCATCCTATACAGTAATAATATTCCTTCTATCTTATCGCTACCATAAGATGCTCGGGAAAAGGCCAAAACAAATCCTTTTTGAGATTTGGCAGCATTCCAAGTTGCCAGAGTCAGCATTTTATGTAAGTGGACAATGTTTATTTATACCGCTTGCTAACAAAAAACTCTTGCAATACAACCTTGCAGACGTTTTAAAAACAAGTTTGTCCATAACCACGGATAACTCGACGAGTTTAGATAACTGCAGGCTACAAACAAAATTAAATGTTAAATTTAAACTTACGATTGCGATTGCATTAAAAACAATTTGTTTATTTGAATCACATTCATTTTACACTTCTAATATGATTACAATTTTAACATGTATTTGATATGTGTGCATGTAATAAAGCAGTCTTCATTCTCCCTTGCATCATGGAAATAAAATTTGATTATTACTGCAACTCCAGTAAGAAGTCTCTCTTCCGAATCAAAATTCGGTGTATTTAAATATTTCAAACTTATGGAATTGCTTGCTCACCTCTTCCAACCTCAACGGTTCCTCCATGCCAGCGGCTATCCTCTCCCGCTTCTCCCTCTCTTTCCGTTCCTTCTTCTCCCTCTTCCGCCTCTCTTTCTCCCCATCCCGCTCCTCGTAACCGCCGGAGTCGCCGCCCGCCAGGACGGTCGACTTCTTCATGAAGTTGAACATGGCGGCGACCGGCTGAAACAACGAAATATTTATTCAATAAAACATGGCAAAAATGATCAATGTATAAGGATCTAGTTAAAATTTTGAACCCCAATCGGTCATGTATTTACTATAAGTAAATTGATACAAGTAATTGAGGAATCATTAAACCTCGAATGCTAATAATAATGCTTATTAGCATTCGTCCTTGGCAACTTTTTGCTTTACGGTAAAGAAACAAAAATTAAAAACTGGTTGGAATTTTAGTACTGTGCAATCAGGAACTTAAAAAAACAGTTACTTAATTTGCAAACGTAGACATTTAGCAGCGAATAACAAGTTAGTCGGTTGAAGATAAAAATCACGAAGTTGCAACAACACAAAACTGTGCAAACAAAGATCTGACGAACGATAAAGCTAAAGATACGTTGAGAATCGTTCAACTATAAAAACATGTTGAACTCTTGCATAACACATGCAACAAGAAGTGTGAAGCACTCTATAAGTGTAAGTGTTTAGCACACAATGAGGTTTTATGACATGCCATGCGATTCACACTCTTTTGGTATGGCTTACTTTGTATCGAGTTCTGCAATACTGAAAGACAGTTCTGCGAAGAAATCGTGTTTTGACGGTGTTTTTTATTTTATATGTCTGATTGGTACACACATCATGAGAATATCCATTATTTCAGTTAGTATTATTCCACTGATGGAGACAGCTCTTAGAAAAGTTTAGGCTAAAATTCGGCCTTCATACAGAATTATTTGCATTTAAGTTACGTGCGTTTAACACGTGGTAGATTTTGAAAATATAATCGAAAAAATTGCAAGCAAGTAACTTTTCTCGGGATTTGCTGTAATCCTTATTTTCTAGTTCCATCCATGCATAGACGTACCCAAATTTTTACCGACTTCCAAAAAGGAGGAGGTACTCAATTCGTCTGTATTTTTTTTTTTTTTTTTTTTTTTTTTTTT
>DWNE01010521.1:0-10297 GCA_018249875.1 Cecropterus toxeus
ATAGACTACTTTTTATACCGAAACAATGTAAAAAAATGAGTTTAAGCGCATTTGAGGAAGGTATATCAAGTATAAAGCAAGTATCAAATTGGATTGTGGAGTCGTTGCTTGAATCAAAAAACGTTCAATTATATGTATGTGAACTAGCTGAACCCGCGGTTTCACCCGCGTTTCAAAGAAATGTGATGTGTACATTTCTTTTAAACGCGGGTGAAACCGCGGGTTCAGCTAGTATATTATAAAAGTAAGATCTCATTCACAACATAGTTCGAACTAAATTAAGAAAAAATACATAATTTCACAGATTTCAAAGCCAAATGCAAGTCATAAAGAGCAACCCGTGATGTAAAAAGGTTGGATGATAGCGATCTCACAAGAGCGTAATTACGAGTCAGAAGTCGTGCACATCATTTGGTCCATACTTGTAATTCAAGCGAATTAGTTCCAAATTGATGTTTAGCTCTACATCTTACATCACAAAATTCTAATACAATAGACAAACAGACATCACGTAGAGACTGCTGTATAGGTGAAGCTGTAAATTGCATATATCTATACTAATATTATAAAGCAGTAGAGTTTGTTTGGTTGAAGACGCTAATCTCAGGAACTACTGGCTCGGCCATTTATTGAGGAAGGCTATAGGCTATTAACACGTTTGTTTGTTCTTTCTTAGGTAGTAGCGGGTGAAACCGCGTGACGCAGTTAGTAATTTATAAACCGATTTAAGCTGCTAAGATTAAGATCACATAAATGTTATTCAAAACTGATGATGAAAATAGAACTTGTATTTATGCGGATTATCGGATAAACTCTAACCAAGCTTAACGGAATTTAAATTAGGCAGAGCATACTACGTTTATTAAATTAATCTCATAAATACTTTATGCGTGGCTTAAATGAAAATTTTATTACCTACTTCACTATTGTCAGATGTTATTTAGTTAAAATCGTTTAGAAATGAGGTAGATATAACTAATTCCTTGGCAATGATACAAGAGTTGTTTTGCTTCTCTACTATGCTCATGCCCATTCTGTAGCGTATGGAAGTATTATTTCAAATCCAGTTCAGGTAATTCAGACAATTACAGTCACGTGAAGTAACAATCTTAGATGTGAGAATTATGAAATAATAAGCCATTCATCAATTCGTATTCATGATAACCGGGTCAGCAATCACTGCGATTAATATTCAACATATCAACTGGATTAGATAAGCGTTAAATCTGTTCGAATAAACATAGAGATTTCACAGTTGCTTGTACAATTATGGTCACTTGAGTACAGAAGCGAGTAGTTCTATTGAATTCATAACAAAATTTCTTGAGTTGAATAAACATTTAAATTAACATGAAGTCAAAGAAACTTTAACGATATCATACACTTTATACATACATATTAGTTAAAATGTGGTAAAAAGGTATAAACTTTAACAATAATCAATGTGCAAATAGTAGTAGAACTTTAGGCATTTTTGTTGGATCTATCCAGATGTATAGCATTTATACCTTAAGTCGGCAAAAGTATAAAGGAACGGCATATTTACATTCACGGTGCATTTTTAATTATACACAATAGCACTATCTATATCTTTGATCAAGTTCATTCAGGTCTCCCAATTTACCTATTAAAGCAGCACGAGGTACAGGTCAGATGTTACTGACGGTGATTATTCTAACTTCAAGTCGCTCAGTCGTATGAGACCAATAAAAAACGTTCATCATTAACAGCAAAAGTAGAAATAAAAATAAAAGTAGTAATAAAGGTAGCGATCCAAATGTTAGACTATATTGTTAGATGTGCATATTACACAATACACAGCGCAGCTCTCTGGCGTCAATTTGGTTTCAAGTTTTGGCTGAAGAGACCTTTGCGCTCTACTGCCTCTCACGAATGGCCACACGTTGGCACGGCGTGTCAAGAAAATCAGACCACCTGCCAAGATTTTCTGCGGAAACTACGTACGATGCATTAGTTTCATGTTTCCTCTGCATCTCAATTGCAAATAAATACAAAGGAAAGCAAAATTGTAAATATTTTGTTAAGCATCGTGCTCTTCAACTGAAATATTAAGACTAATCAGCTGACCATATTCTATAGGAACTAATTCAAGTTAAACTTTTTGGCCCAACATTTGTCATATTTGGGTAATTTTTTTCGTGTATGTGTCAATAATAGTATAGTCTGTACTTCGCCATTTTCAGATTTCTCACATTATTTGAATAATTCATACAATTTAAAAATGGACATCTTTTCGTATATAATCTAGAAACAATGGTACATACGTTAGTAATAATAAAAATAATAATAATCAGAGCTTCAAGAAGTTCCAAGGCATAACGTTCTCATGAAGCATAAATAAAGATAATTGGCCGCGACGGTTGATTTTGTATCGCCGCGGCGTCTTCAATGGGAATAATGAAAACAGCTGTCAACGAAAATATACTAGACAATTAACGTGTATTTCAGTCGCATTGTTTCTTTAAACTCTGCTATTCTTCACTAGTACCAATGATGTTGTTTCATAAATATACATCAAGAAGTATTAATAATGAAGATAATAGAAAAGAGAAGAAAAATAAGAAGGAAATAGGTTATAAGAAATTGATTATAAATTATTTCAAAGATTTACAAATAACATATTTGTATGTAATATGAATCTTTTTCTATGATAACATTATTCAATTCAATCATTATTCAGTCGAACTTGTGAAGCTTTGATCATTTCCTTGGAATCGATCATATTTTGATACCAATTACAGAAATAGTAAAGGAAACAAGCGAGAAATACGACCGCCTACAAATTATATATATTTAGAACGAGAATAGCTAACGAAATATAAATTAAAGTAAGTTAGTCGCACCTCACGCAGAAGTAACAAGACTGGCGTGAACAAAGGTAATTACGCCAGATTTTACCATGGTACTTTATTAAATACAAATTGGAAAGTATTATAGATTTTATCTAACATTTATATAAATAAGGGTCATAAAGATTTAAAAAACAAGTCCCTTTTTAAAAGTACTAGGTAAATATTAATCAAAGAGTTTCATGAAATTTCCACATAAGATTCCACGTTTCCAATTATTTTAGGAGCAATTAACGAACGACGAAACTTCATTTTCGTTTGATGATTCATAAGTTGTACCCATTCATAAGTAATTGGCCAGCGAAGTGTTTCGTAATGAAAGACGAAACGTGGAATTGTTAATAAAGGAATCTCCAGGCACGAAACAATTAGATCCGGGCGGAGATTGTATCTTATAACAAATGGTTCGATAGCTATATACAAGATACATAACACTGAAATCGTACAAGTTATTCTGAACATACAGAAAATGTTCCCAATGGGAGTGTACGTCTTTTTAGATATTAAGATGTACTCGTACTATTTCTTAACTGTGATGCATGACCATCGGAATGATGTATTGCGGTACATCTATGTCGTATTTGTGTTGTAAATATGGCCCAGGGGAACAAGTACTTCCAAAATACAACTAAACATTTTCATACCGTAAATTGCTCGCAAATAAAAAGTGATGTGTCAAGATAATTTCTCATAGAAGCAAGTAAGGTCGTCCACCTTAAGCCCCGTGAACCCTGGCCAAAGTATATCCACGATATTTACACAGACTTACATGGTTTTTACAAAAAATAAATATGTGAGCGCGACGCGCGGCCGCCGATAAATCACAGTGACGATCACTCGCCGGTCCCCGGGGTTATCGCGCTATCTAAAAATGTTCCTGACGAAACCCGCCAAATAGGCCATTGGACCCGATTCATATTTTATTTATTTTTCAAAGAAAAGACTAAAGAGTATCCATTCCGCCTCGAGTTGATAGATCGCTGAAATCCATCTCAATAATGGATGTTGGTCATTCGGTTATAAATATTTCTCATAGTCATTTACCGAATTCCGAGCGCTATGATACTTAACTTGCCATTCTAGGATCGGGCTGAGTAAACTAGGAATGCACTGCATTCCTCTCGAGTAATAGAACTTTATTATCAAAATCGCCTAATTACTGGTAAACGCATACAACGTTTGGCTTATAACTGATTATTTTATTATTTTGATAACATTTCATTCAAATAGCGGTAAAATAACCTCTTCCATACGTTCTTTCTGTAGAATATTAAATGAACCGAATGAAAGGAAATAAATGATCTTATTCACATAAACGCGGGAAAGTTTATACAAATACTTTGCGTCAAGTTAGAATGTTCGTTAGCGAAGTACTCTCGACTTGATGTGCTACTGCAGTGAGAAGAGCCTGATCAATACCTCATCAAGTTCTTATAAACGAAAAATGGCCAGTTTCAATTTTTACTTTTACTACCATTTCTATTTTAATGACTTCCCTTGCTAGTTCATCGATGTCATTATTCCTTGTTATTGTTGATTTCTTTCTTGAATATCTGCGACTAAGAAATACTTCGGTGCAGTTTCGCATACTATTTAAAACAGAGCCAATCACGATTGTTGTGGTATAGTGGCACGAGATGACAACACATGCACGTCCTTGAGCGTGCACTTGAGTGTATTGTTTATAAGGATCATTAGTCATCGCGCATGACGTCACACTCGCATTGCGCTTGCGTTTCGACGGCCTGCAGCAACCGGCTGAGGAGGCGCAATGCGGCATCTCAACTGATGCACCGATTACAACTTAACGGGCTGACAGCCCATCAGATATCAAAGCTTCAACGCAAACCACAATATTTACACCGGCTAAAATCAGCGGCATCTACACATACTCACATTACACTATCAACTCTCATAATCAACAAATACTAACTGATTGAATGTCGAAATCCATTTGTCGAAACTAATAATATTTAGATAAGCCGCGAGTGTTTGAAACAATTGATAGTTACGACAACGACATAACTTCTTTTATAAAATAGTAATTGTAAAATACGTTTATATTTTATGGCACTTTTTAATGAACTTGATTCTATCAAGAAGACACTACAATATTTTAAACTTGGAATATTTAGTTCTATAAAATGTCATCGATTGTAAAATCTCTGGAACCATTAAGCGGTGGAATATTTCAGAATGGTCAAATATTAATCATCACCGCGCTATTAAACTTGCGGTTCTCAGTAATTCTTGCAGGATTTCTTATTCGAAAACAATGAAGACGTCGAGTGATCGTTAATTGCTTACGATAAAAATGTAATTAGCGAGTTGGCACTAGTACTCTAATGACACTTATAATAATCCTATGTGTCAATATCAACCGACATCGATAAATATTTACCTATTGACAAGTAATATTTGAAAGAATAAATGGTAAAATCGTGCTGGAATGTCGAAAAATAAAACTGGGAAACAATCCATCACTCGCCAAAATATAAATTTTATTGTTGCAAACTTCGTAACAAAGGCAACAGAGAGGGCACTTTGGTAGAAAAACATGTTAAATATTCAAAGGATTCGAGGAAAATTCTATTATAAAAGCAATTAAGTTATTTACGAAGTTACATTTATTTTATAGAAACCGACGGATTTACGGCTACAAATTATGTGCTGCCATAATACATTGTATCCATTCAACTACGTTGTCATTATAAACCGGCTATCGACTTCGTTGAAGTAACTTAACCTAAATCTGATAATATTCCGCCCTTAAAGTATTTAAAATTAAGTAAGAAAGAGTCTCCACGTCTCGGTTGTTCTCGTGGCCCAAATTCTATTTTCGCTGCCTACATATCCCAATCTGGCACAAAGTAATAGGAGCCTACACCCACAAATGCGTTAACGATTGGGGCCACGCACGATTGCATACGAATATGAAAACGATAAGCGAACCGTTCGCGCTGACGTCACAAGTTATCAAACTAAGTTATCAATAACCTGTTCCTCATGGACGCCGAAAACACTAGTCACAAGTCCGCAATGCACCAAACCGTTCTGCTGAAAAGCTTTACCGGGATTGGATCCACTCGATGGCCAAAAATGAGCAACGCCTCCGCATTTATAAACTAGCTTAGCGGTTACGTAGACAGTAGATGTGTCGGGGTCAATAAATTACAGCGTATACACGGTGTTTTTTCCAGTAAAGATATTCTTTGACGATATTTTTCTCTGCACATACTTTTTTAACTAGATTGCAGTAGCAAACGAGCATGCGGTCCACCAGATGGTAAATGGTTACTGCCGCCCATGGACATCTGTAAGTTACTTGATACAGAACAATGGTTCTATCTAAAGTCGATCGCAGATGCGTTGCTACTCTCGAGGATTAAGACGGTCGCCTCATATATGAGTCAACTAACAACTACACCTTTCCATCAAAACGCAAGAACTGCTTCACGCTGTCGAACTACACTGGTTCTACCACTTGGAAAACATCCTGCATATGCAAACTAAAAGGTAATAAACGAACATATATCTTATTGTAAGTGAACCGTGAAAGTGGTAAGTGAACATTACCCAAATAAAGCTGGTGTCTTACTTCATGTCACCCACGGATACGGCTACCCTAAATACTAACATAAAGCGCCTCATACTATGCCTTATAATACCTTTTCAAACCAGAATACTACAATGCAGTTATAAAATAAAACGTGTTCCGGTGAAACCGTCGTACTTGAACCATAAAAGTCACCACAAATATGAATGCAGTTCGAATAAATCAAAAATTTTAAATTGTTGGACAGTCACGAAATATGCAAAGTATACATAAATTTGCACGATCAACGAATCTGAACGAATGCTCGCGTCGGACGGCGGAGCATGCAAATTTCAGGTAAACTCCAAGTTTCCACTTAGCGCGAAGGACCTAAACCAACAAAGTTCAAATAGGTATCACACGAGTTCAACCCTCTCGTAATGAGGGTCGCCCGTATGCATTTACAGAGCAGTATCTGAGTAAACTTTTAAATGTATTATACATTTATTCAGTGTATACTGAATTTTACGACTACTCTTGTAAAACAGTGTAAACATGATTTATAGATGTAGACTAAAATTGACGAGAAGTTATAGTTAATATATTTCATTTGTTATTCACACAGAATTCTTATTTTAAAGTAATAGATTAAATTAGTATAACTCTTAAAATAGATTAAAAAATAAAAGCTGTGAGAAATTGTTATAACCTGTGTCTTCAAAGTCAGTGAATGAATACAAAATTATGGACAATGAAATAAGACGAGCAAATTCTGTCGCAGTGGTCTTGACACTTGGTACAAGGTTTAGAACATGTAAAACCTAATAGATTGGATGGAACGTAAAATTTTCGACTAAAATTATTATTGTTCCTTGGGTCTATGAAATAATAACTGACAAACGTTTTTAGTAATAACTCCATAAAAATAAGAATTTAAAAAAAGGTGATAATATGACTAATTAAATGAAATCATAAATAAATCATACATTTTCAAATGACCAATTAAATTTATAAAATATAATTGGTCATTTGAAAATAAGATATGGAATCACCCAAAAAAGATGATATCGCGTAAAGGAAATCTTGCCAAAATATAGAAACAAGTCACGAACTAGCTAAACCTATTAAACAAGTTGCGCAACAATGCGGCCGCGGTGACCACCACAGTAAAAACGAAAGTGAGCGAACATCGGAGGCTACGCGTGGAGCATTCAAAATTTCAAATGTATCTAATGTACAACATTAGTACAACGTGTACTGTTGACGTTTAGTATGTACTAAAAGTTTCGATAAACTTTGCACCTAATGGTAAATCATTATGGACGCTATTAAAACGTGTAGACGAAAATATAAAATCTTATTTACGTACAATGCATGAGACTGGCAAAAGGTTTTTGCTATTGAACATCACCCAGAAACAAGAAGAAACATAATTTTATCATAATATAATGCTAATCTTTTAATTTCTTTAATCTTTTTCATTATAATAATTAAAATATTTATGAATTGCTGTGTGGAAATGCTACTTTAAGACATTGAAATTAATTTAAGACCAACGCAACTTTTAATAAAATTCGTAATAAAATCTATTTTCAAAAATTTACACCACTCTCCAAATTTGGAGGCAAATATGGATATTTTGAAATAACTTAGTTTAATGGATTATTGTTTAATTATAACTATATTTCTGTACAAAGTTTAGATGTCTATATCAAAAATTAAAAATCACAGTCAACTTTTCCAGTGATTTCGCTACAATTTTCGAATTTAGATGCACCTACGTGGGTTTAACTCTTGACCTAAAAAAATAATATGAACCTATTACCCTAAAAGGTTATTGGAGAGTGTCCAAATTGTGCAACGTATGGACTCCGCGTTCCTAATAAAAAGCTTTCAAACTTTAACGAGATCTACAAGCTTGTTTTCGCCTCGCTTTAAAGAGATTTATCTTGTGATTTCACGTAAACTTATGCATACCCTACGATACGATTGCAAAATTGAAAATGTCACATACAATGTTGGAGTGTGTTGAGCGTGAGCAAAATCGGAATAAACGCAAAGTTTAAAAATTGTTATGGTATAGTTTTTAATTTCGTGTCTTGAATTTCAAGTTGTCCCGAGATTTACCCATTTAGGTCGCACAGCAGCGGTGGACCGCGAGAAGTTAGAGAATGCGGCAAGTCGATGGTGCTTTTTGAAAACTTCTCCGGGAATGCAATTTTCAACCGACCGCAAGCGCTACTTGAATCTTGTAGAATTCACTGTAGTATGTGGAAAAATAACTTTGATTTACTGCTGCATAATGCAAGCCAACTGAGCTACGACTTGATTTTATAAATGTTAAAGAAAATGGAAAACCAGACATCCTAAATATGAGGTACAGTAGGGATGCGATTGTCCGGACCGGTTATTCCATCTCGCAATTATCCGGATTGCCAACCGTGTAACCAGTAATAGTACGGTACTAGCCTTTTCTAGCGATGATTGCGTGGATGCTGCATCACGATTTGGCGACTTGCTACGTTCCGTTTTTGTATCGGACTCGACCCTATAGAGAATTAATTCTACGTGGCGATTTTCTCATTCGGTAGTTTTATGATGCATTCAAAAGTAGGTGCGCTCAGCGCTGCCACACGTGAAGTTTGACTATTTAATCGCTACATCTAACTTCCAAAAAGCTGATTAATCGTCGATCCAATGTTAAGAGTAAAAATAAAATATCTGCTAGGACCTTTAAACAATATTTTAAAAATATCTTTTCTCTTAACATTAATTTTCCCGGACGTTTTACGACAATGCAATCGAGTCTCTACTGTACATCTTTTCGACTGAACGAATCAAAGAACGAACAGAATTTGGAACAGATTTCGTTAAAAATTAGGGATCTAAAGAAGCCTAGGAGAAAGCAAACAAACTGCACCAAACCGACACAATTATTACAATTCCATATTAATACACCGAGAGATATTACCAGTAAAAGATTATGGGCCGTTAAATTTTATTAGCAAGCGTGTGAAACGTTTAAACATTATATGGTTTGGAATGAGTGCTAATTGTTATTCAGAGTGCGCAACAATTGTACAACCGATTGTATTGTGACAATTCTGTTGGTAAATGCGCATCGATTACCAAACGTAACAATTTGTGTACCACTGTTTTACATAAACGAGCGAGCGAACGATTAAAAGGCAGTCCTGCACTTCGTTTGCGCTTTATTATTTAGTACAAAGATCATCTAATCGAATGCAATGGTGTTTACATTTACATTCGTTGTATCTACTCATCTTCTTTGTATTGAAAATCTGCATCTATTTCTATTTAAATTTTTGCCTAATAAGAGCAGTACTAATTGCTGCTATATTATGGTCGGATGGGTGTGATGTGGGAGACGTATTTAGCGGAGGCTTTCTAACTTAGTCCTCAGGAAGACTTAGTAAGACTGATCTTATCTAGGTTTGATCATGGCCTTGCACGGGCGACACTGGCCACTTACAGGCCAATCAGGCGGTAGAACCAATTTAGTTCGACCGGAGAAGTACCACCGCCACACCTATTCCTAGCGTGAAGCAGTTCTTGCGGTGGAAGGGTGTGGTTGCCGACTCATTTTTATATGAGGCGACTATCTCAGTCTTCGGGAGTAGCAACGAATCTGTGATCGACTTCATATAGAACCCCTGTTCTATGCGAAGTTGCTTACAAATGTGTATGGGCGGTGTCCAGTAACGTCCAGTAACTACTTACCATCAGGTGGGCTGCTTGCCAATTCGCTACTTCCATATTATAAAAAATAGTTTGTTTCGTTATAACTTTTAAAATATTATACAGGGTGTAAATGACAGCGTACCGAAAAATTAAATGGTAGATTTGTGACACTAAATAAACAAGAAATAAC
>DWNE01010522.1:0-10297 GCA_018249875.1 Cecropterus toxeus
AAATTTCAAGTTTCTAGGTGCAGTAGTTTCGGCTGTGCTTTGATATGTCAGTCAGTGAGTAGGAATTGCCTTTTATACATATAGATGTGGAGAGTCGTTGTTGTTACCGAAGGAGTAAAATATGTTGTACGTGGGTTAAATTTGTTTTATCTGGTACATATATATATATATATGTTATTTTAAAATAAGGGTAAGACATTAGGAATATAATAATTTGCTCCAGAGTTTATAACAAATGAAATTTATCTTAAAGAATTGCTTAAAAATCGTCATCATTGAGGTTTTCTAATTAACTACAAAAAATGTGTGGAAATTAGAACTTAATAGAAAGGTTGAATCGCGTCTTTATAAAATGTTTCGTGTAAAACGTTATAAAATGAAAAGTTTATTGTAGCTTTTCAACTCTTGCACAAGACGTTTTATTTCGTTAAATTATATAGCAGGGGGTAGAAGATGTTAATATTGTGTTTGAAATCAGATAGCGGGCGGGGCGCGGGGGAGGGGGAGGACAATAGCGGGCACTCAGAGGAAATTGCGAACTCGCTCACTGGAACCAGAGATAATGCTTTTGAAATGAACTATTATTTTATGGCGTTTTTCAATATCCTGCCGGGTCGCGCTCCCGGGTCGGCGAGTTATTTATTTTAGATCCATCTTGTGATTTTTTCTTAATTACATTATTTTTCATTTTTATTCAGCGATTTAATATGAATTACATTAAAATGTTACCTTTATAAAAAGTAGTATGTAATTGAAGGAAATATTTAAAATAATATGTTTTGAAAAATAAACTTCAAAGAAGCCGAGTTAGAGGTCGTTATCCAACCCGTTAAGTAAATTAACCGCAACACTGTCGCAAAGACCGGAAATAACGGGTTCATTTACAGTAGGTTTATGAATATCAGGAGTATATCCTGTCGATATCCGGCTCCTCCAGCTCAAGAATACCTATGTACAGTGCATGGTTCTTTTATAGTTTTACATCTTAGCTTTTTCTTTTCCGTTTAGTGAAACGTAACCCGCGTATTAATAGAAAATTGGTAATTGATAATTTCTAACGTGAAGCAGTCCTTGTGTTTCGGTGTGGTGGCTAGCTCATTGTATCTCGTATAAAATGATCTGGCCACCGTCTTAGTCCACGGAAATAGCAACTTATCTGTGACTGACTTCAGATAGAACCTATGTTATCCCATGAGTCACAGTGACCAATAGCGAGTGGGCTGTAAGCTCGTTTGCTAATCAAACTTATAAAAGTAAGTAAATTAATCATGCTTTCAAGGGGACATCAGGTATATTTTATAATATCCCGCTCACTTATAATAGGAGGCGACTATTTTAGTCTTCAGGAGTGGCAATTTATCTGTGATTGATTTACTTCAGATAGAAGCTCTGTTTTATATGAAGTTTATTTATTTATTATTAGGATTGCCAACGGAACATACACATTACATTTTTATAACATTTAAATGAAGTTTAAGTTATATGCCGTCCCAATTATAGGCGACCACATCTTAAAATATAATCTGACTCAATGTAACTATTGAACTTACTAACGAAAGAAAAAGACCAGAATACTTAGAGAGTTGCTTACAGATGTCCATTGGCTGCAGTAATCACCATTAGGTGGGGAATGCATGCTGGTTTGCTATCTTGTTCTTATGAAAAAAAAAATGATACCCTTTCTTTAGCAAAATTTAAAATTGTTGTCTGTAGGTACTGCTCGTTTGACTTGCATAGCTTGGTCGAAAATCCTTCACTCCTTGTACCTGACATTGGATTTGTGTAATTTAATATGGATAGAACATAATATTTAAGTTGTATTATCAAATTACAATATATAATTGTATAAATAACGATAAAAATAGTCGACACAGTTGTTGTTTTTGTGTACAATAAATAGAGTTGGTACGTATCTTGTACCAAATGTATCCCGCTCGAACAGCACAGCACTGATAAGGTAACAGCACTTAAAATTGTAATATTTTTGAAAAGAGTAGATGGATTTGAATGAAACAGATACTAAATGTTAAATCGAGATATGAACTTTATATTAAACCCAGCCTTATATAGATTTTACGGAATTTTAAACAAACAAATAAATGGACGGACCTCAATTAATTATAATAATATCATATTGTAATATTGATTCAATTCAGTGCTCCAAACTATAAAAATATTTATCAAATAGATGCACAGGGAACTTTATAGGATTCTATGTTATATTCATACAATAAATACACACGCAGTTATGTGTAATAACAAATATTTCGTAAGATAGATAAGCATCATCATCATTATCCCTGTAGGCCGGAATCCTACGGTACGGTCGGCTACGGTATCCCCTGCCTGTCGTTTGAGGCGATTACAAGGGGATTCCGGGGTTGCGGGCGGCAAGAGTGGGAGCTCGAACCGTCTAGCAGGTGTCCCCGGGAAGGACGGCAGTATGTGTGGTCGCATATTGCCGTAAAGACCAGACGGTGCGGCGGGCCCAGCCGCTTACCTGGGTGGAGCCCGATGGGGCAACGTGCTCAGAGGACTCCGGTTGCGTTCCTTTGGAGATCCCGGAGTCCTCTACGCAGCGCTGAGGATGGCCACCGGGGGGGTTTTAGTGCGGTAAAAATCCCACATAACCTAGCATCGCTCCCACGGCGTCGGGTACCTTTTGAAGGTTTCCCCCTCGATAACAAGAAAAAAAAAAGATAAGCATCATAGTTACCTATGAATTCATCATGTTCTGTAAATAAGTAATCATGTATCATAGTTGAACATAATGTCGTTATCGTATAATGTTTGTTCCTACTATTATTAATAAATAACCATTTAGAAAGGGCAAGTGTCTTTAATCCTTGTTGTTGGAGTACGCCGGAAACAAGCCGAGTTCCCGAATTATAAATACAGTAGAGCACCCGAAATTGCAATTTAAATTTGTGATGAACGTTCGTATTACGAAGGTTTCTACCGTCATTGGTTTTATCTGACATTAAAATACTATATAGGTAACAACGATTTCATCTTTCAAACTTAGTTTGATCTCAACGTCAGAAAAGTTGTGAACGTCTAAGGCAGCGTTTTCCAAACTTTCTCCTTTGTAGTCTACGAAACGTTTTTTATGCCAGTCCACGTTGGCATAATATAAAATACATTTAATGTCCACAACGCGTGACTGTATTCAATTAATATTTAAGAAATAATAATGATAATCGGTCGGGGGCCCACTGCAAGGAACGAAGTTCCTTGTCCTTTTTCTTTAACTCCAAAGTTTGAAAAAGGAAAATCTGTATGTTTTAATTTTTATTTGATCAACTTTTATTTGAACTACGATAATGTAATTGTACTGTACGATAATTTCATTTTAATTACACTATCCTAACATGTGTAATAGTGTAATTTCGCTAAATCATGTCAACGAAACTATGTTCTACGAGTATATGAGCGGCGACTTAAGAACTATGTGCTATTTTCTGTTTATAAACTAAACCAATACATATTCAAATATATTTTTTCTTTTTTGTAGCATGCAAAAAAATTAACAATAAATATAACCGACTTGGTTATATTTTTTGTTATTTTTTTTGTTATTTTTTTACCCTTTTTAGTGATGTGACTAAAACATAACATTAAACTTAAATACTCACTGTGATTTAACCTTCAGTATGTAAAATTTAACCAAAACCTACGCCCAAACCATAACACTTTTATAAATTGTATTAAGGTAAATAAAGATTAGGTCTGAATTTATATGAACTAGGCGCACCCACTCGCAAGGCGCTGCCGCGCCCTGCTCGCTTAGTTTTAAATTTTCTTATATGTTCCAACCTAATCCATCCCATATAAAACGCGTGAATAATCTCATTACATATCTATGGCAACAAATGGTCCACTGCTGTGATTTAGGCATTTAGAACCCCTGCCTGTCTATAAGTTGGGAACACTGTGCTACGACTATCCATTTGGAAAACGATGGTCTAGAGGTCGATAAAACCTTAATTGACAGAATTAACTTTGAATTATGTTTGTACAAGAAACTATTTATTAGCGTGTCAAGAGAATTGGCTAGATGATATTATTTTCGCTTATTTAGTGTTTACACGCTCATTAATTTTTTTTCGTAATTTCAATTTGATGTTGATACCAAACGACTACTGAGTATACAAAGTTGCGACGAATGAAGATTGGTCATATAACCTGTACATTTACTTTATTTTAGAAAATAAATACAATTAAATGACTGACCATTGGCATGTGCGATGAGTTGCGGGCGCGGCGGCGGTGCAGCCAGCTCCAGAGGCTCGCGCGCGAACGAGCGCAGGTGTAGCGCGCAGCCGCGCACCGCGCCCTCGCCCGCGCCCGCCGTCGCGCCCGCACCAGCCCCCGCGCCCGACGACATGCTGAACGTCGCGTACGGACTGATCTCGTGCAGCTCGCCTGTACCGAATCCGGGCAGTTTGAGACACGTCGCGTTGCACATTTTGATATAACACGAAATTTTAGTCGTCTGTTACGAGCGACACACATAAGAGTTACGTCTACGATATACCATTTAGTATTTTAACAAAAATGTAAACTAATTGATGACACCGAATCTTTTACCGTCGGGCGGGCTGAGCGTCTTCCCGTTCGTGTGAGGGGGTTGCGGCACGAAGAGCGGCGGCGGAGCGCGCGCGCGGGCGGCAGTGCGGCGCGCGGCGCGGCGGCGCGCGGCCAGCAGCAGCAGCGCGGCGGCGCCCAGCGCCAGCGCAGCGCCTAACGCCACCGCCAGCGCGCCGCGCCACGCCCCAACGCCTGACGCCGCCGCGCCGTCGGAGGCGCTCATCCGCGCCTCCACCGGCAAGTCAATAGGCTCACCTATTCTTTCTGTAGTGCATATTATCATATCAATTATAGTTAATATGCATGCAAATATCGAACGATTCGTATCCCAAGCGTACCTCCACTGTCCGTATGTGTAGCTGCTCTGTATAACGCGGGAGTGTCTCCGGCGGGCGATCGAGCGAGTACCCGAAATTCATACCATGTCCCCGATTTCAGATCGCTTACCTATTAAGGAATTCCAACAGAATGTTTTGAATGAGCGAATTCATTTTAATGTTACATGTATATGGGGTTGGGAATAATTGTCACCTCGACGGTTTCGCCGTCAGTTAGCAGGTCAGTCCAAGTACCCAAGCTAGCGAGCCGATACGCGACGCTCCAGGCAGCCACGGGGCAGCGCCCGCCCCACGCCAACAAGCTCAGTCGCAGCGCAGTGCTGTTCGACCAGATACAATCCTTGCCCGGCGGCGCCTTTGCCTCTACGCACATACAATTTCTCTTATGCACCGATCGAGTTTCATTTGATAAAAGTTAATAGATGAATATTTTATTGAGTATATACCTAGTTATATAAAAAATTTAACGTACCAGATTATATATAAAACGTTAAAGGTATACGTACTCGTAAAATGCACACTAGAGTAAAATGTATGATTAGTTTAGATTTAAATTGGATGACTAGAGTAAAATTATGATTCGGTGGTGATACTGACTGTCGCCCCTGGTGCGCAAGTGCAGCGGGCGGGAGTGTGGCGAGGCACCCACCACGTTGTGCGCGCGCAGCGCCACGCGGTAGGGTGCACCGCACGCCAGCCCGCGCAGCACGTGCGCTGACTCGCCCGCAGCCACGCGCGCCCAGCGCGCCGCGCCTGCGCCCACTTCCCATCCTCGCCACCACCATACCGTGTAACCTGAACCGAATTTCCTTTCTTCAATTTTGGAATGTGTGTAGTCTTTTACAATAAAATAAAATTATACTAAGACAAATCACGTCTCAAAGAATTGATAATTAAAGTTTTTATATTCGCTGTTTAACGAATTTTATTGCAATTGAGCCCTGTTCAATATTTTTTACGTCTGCTGGCTATATTTTGCACTCGTTCGAGCGCTGCTATTTTTACCCGACTGCGTCAGATGGAGGCTAATGTTTTACAAGCGTATGTATGTTTGTATGTATGTATGTATGCTTGTTTGTATGTATGTCCATTTCTTTGGCACGCGCTACAGCTTGACGGATTATGACGTAAGACATATCATTAGAATGGTCAAGATAGCAGAGTGACATAGGCTACATCATTTTCAAAAAATGACGCCTGAACTGGTTTTTGTTTTGTTTTAATGTTTTAACGAATTTACTAGTTACACGTATTTTTTATTGCAAATATCTTGAAAAGTAATGTGTGTGACTTTAGTTTGTAATAAATTATAAATACCGAGGATGGGTGCGCCGCCATCGTGCGGCGGGTCCCAGGCGAGGTGCAGGGCGGAGGCGGCGGCGCGAGCCAGGCGCGGCGCGGGTGCGCCGGGCGGCAGCAACGCGCGCACCAAGAATACGGCCGAATCCGAACCCAGTGCGTTGCGTACCGAACACGAGTAGTTGCCCGCCCACTGCTGTTCCACCTCTAATCGTAAATGATACACTTATTTTATGCTATCATATTGGATTATTCATGTCACAAAAGTTCAAACGATATAATATGGGATGGTGCATAGTTAGAATGCGTACAAGCAGTGAGGTACCGACTGTGTATGATGAGGTCGCCGGTGTCGGTGAGCGTGTGTGCGGTGGGCAGCGGCGCCCAGCGGCGCGCGAGCGGCGGCGCCCCGAGCGCCGCGCAGCGCAGTCGCAGCCGCGCGCCCAGTGCCACGCGCACCTCGCGGGCCACAGACGATATGCGGGCGGAAGCTAACGGTCGCATGATTAAACAAAGTTAAACATCTGTTTACGTTTTATGTCTGAGTAAAAGTACAATGGGCATTTGAATGAAATTGCATGAAAGCTCTATAGACGTACACTATATCATTTCACAATATGAGAGCTAAAGTCGAGTGCCAACATAGTAATTTCATTCATTCCAAAATGTAACTAAATATCTGTAAAGTCGTATTCTGTTGAAAAGTCGTTTTTCATTCTGTAAGCAAATTCGTCAGTCCGTTTATGTGTACTATATTTAGATGTAGCTGTAGTACGTAGTTGTGCCCATATTATCTTCATAACATGTATTAAGAACCTTGTAATGTGGACTCCAAAATCATGCTAGAAGAATAAAGTACTAACCGACGTATGCGGGTGCGGCAGTGACGGCCCGGCTGGGTGGCCCGGGCCCGGCAGCAGTGGCGGCTCGTACCCAGAACTCGTATACGACACGCTCGCGCAGGCCACGCACCTCGTGCCACACTTCTTCGCCCATTGCTTCACCGGCCACTTCGCTCGCCGTCTCGCTCACCTCCACCCGCTGCGACCATTCGCCGCTCACTCTTGAGTCACAAAATTGATATTAAATAAGAAATATACTACCCGGTAAATTAACTAAAAAGGATGGCAAGAGCGAGTAAGGCCGTCGAGGGATCGAATCGTACTTGCCGAGTTCCCTGGTGTAGAGCGCGTAGTGTGTGAGGCGGCCGCCGCGCTCGGCTGGCGCCAACCACACCACACGCACCGCGTCCGCCGCCGCCGGCAGGGCGCGTAGTGATTCCACTGCGCCAGGAACTGTGGAGGCATTTCTTTGTTAGGCTTGTGGTACCTAACAGTATCTTTATAGTTGCTACCTTCCTTTTGTTCTTCTTCTTTAGTTTTCCGATTTTGTTGCTGCCCATAGAACATTGCAATCCTTATTTATTGTTGAAGTGAGGATACATTTAAAAAATATAGCTAACGCATAAGGAGATACTCTAATAACGAAGGAATAACAATGAGAGAGGAGATGTTTACGAGTTGACGACCGTAAAACGAATGAGCTCATCGCTTTTTTTTAACAATTGTGTAGTTACTGTTGGCACTACTGGCTTTTACAGCTTCACCGGGATTTGGCAAGTTTGAAGCTCCAGCCGAGACAAGAAGACTGTGCTGGAAGGGGTGATGGCTTTAGTCCCCGTTGCCGGGTTCTTCGATCTTCTTCCTTCGCTAGAGGGAGGTGCGGTTGCGGACCCAGCTTATGCCGGAGTCCTGGCCTTCCGCCTCAGGTTAAATGGGGATTGCGTATGACCCAAGGGCACCTTCTCGAGATGCAGACGTCGGCTTAGGTCAGTTAAACTAGTGTGAGGCACTGGTTTTTTTTATAAATAAACATGAAGTAGCAAGCGAGCAAGTAGCCTACCTGATGGTAAGTGGTTACTGCCGCCCATGGACATTTGTAAGCAATATCATATAAAACAGGGGTTCTATATGAAGTCTATTATAGATGCGTTGCTACTCCCGAGGATTGAGATGGTCGCCTCATATAAAAATGACCTCGCAACTACGACCTTCCACCGAAACGCAAGAAACTGCTTCACGCTAGAAACAGGTGTGATACCAATTCGATACTGGTGATAGATGCAAATCTGTAACGCTACCTAACGGTAGCTAACATAACCGGTGGACAGTGTATCCACGGAGGCAATTGCCCGGGTAAAGAGGGGTTCCTCGAGGCCCGCAGACCCTACACCATGCGGCGACGCTACGCCGCGGCGTAGGACGACTATCAAAGTCAAAAGAAGGCACTGGTGATGCACGACCGATCACGCGGGGATACCTTGTGACGGTAGTACTCCAAAATGGGGTCCTCGTCGCCGCCGGTGGAGATGGTGTGTGTAATGCTTGTTGTTGTTGAGTGTGTGCGGGGGCGGAAAGTGGGTTCCCTTGCCAAAGAGCGATATCTAATGTGATCTTATCATCATATTAATGTGATCTGGTAGAGGGAAGTTACATTAAGAATACATATATGACGTCATGGAACAGAAAACATACCATCCTCGCTAGTGGCACAGTAGACGGGCGGGGAAGGCGGTCCTGCGCCACGTTCGTTACGAGCGCGTACGGAGACAGTGTAGTTGGTGGCCGCGCGCAGGCCTTGCAACATGGCCTCCCCGCCCGCGCCTGTCGCTACTGCGGGCCCCGCAGCCGCGCGCGCCGTCAGCGTGCCCACTGCACCGCTCCACGCTAATAGGTTAGAAACAAGCAATATGTATAAGTAAAATAATTTTGAAGTTATATTTCTTTTCTTTAGACCTTTTTTAGGTAAACAGATAAGAAAGTTCAAAACACAAGATAATTATTATTGGGGTATGTATGATACGAGCGAACCATGCAAAATGATTCGAGTGACCACGCTTTGCTGCACTTTCTTGCTCAGTTAGATTTTACTTAAATACATAGACATAAAAAGATGTATTTAATAACGTGAAAGAAGCGTAACCATTCAAGTTCTAAGTATATAATGGCTTTGACTTACATGAAGAGAAATGCAACGGCGCATAATGCAGGTCATATCCGCGTAATAAGTGGACGTGACCATGTGGTGGCGTCCACCGCACGCGTAACGAGCGTGCCGACTGCGCGTCGCACGATACCGCGCGCGGCGCCTCCGACGGCACTGCTCAGTATGAATTACAGTGTTACTTTAATTGTATCGAACTTATATCACATAATCAAATTAAATAGTCACCTTAAACGCAAGTCTAATCTATGCTAAAAGTCCGACATCTCGTACGTGGTCTTAATGGGTCACTCACCACCATCAGCCGTGGTGGCGTACACTGTTGGCGAGGGCGGGCCGGCGCCAGCGCGGTTAAAGGCGCGCACAGCGAGGGCATACCGTGCGAACTGGCGCAGGCCACCCAGCGCCAGCTCCGCGCTGCTCCAGCCACGCACCACCGCCCGCCCGCCGCGTTCCTCCTCGCCCTCGCCCTCTCCTTCCTCCTCTGAGGAACTTTCAAAGCGGTCCAGCTCCTTCCACGATACCGCGTAACCGAGAAGTTCACCATTCCAGGTATCTTGTAATGGTGCCTACACATTCAACGAATTATTAAGAAGTATGGCAACTAGTAACATCGTCAAAACATTTAAACAATAAACACGACTGCTTAAAACGAAATTTTTGTTCATAAATTTTGTACATTTTGGGTAATGCTGAAGCCGGCGGTGGTTGACTTTAAAAAAAATACTTTTTTGTTTTCCTTAATTTTCAATACTTTTATCCATAAAAATGCATTCAAAAAATTTAAACAAAAAAACTTTTATTTTGCATTTTGTAACAGATGACCTTTTAACGTCAAAATCGTGATCCTTTAATTTTATTCAAAAATTCGATCGAATGAAAAAAAACCTGCTCGATGGATTGAAACGAAACTCTGTGGCGTTTTAGTAGGCATATTGAACTGTAAAAAAACTATTTAACAAAAAATCGAAAAGCACGGTAGTGCTTTGTCAAATTCTTATGGCAATGCACTAATGTGTTTATTTACACGAAAGGTTTCACCGTGTTTTTCCCCCTATCATAACTTT
>DWNE01010523.1:0-10297 GCA_018249875.1 Cecropterus toxeus
TGGGTTTTACTCGCTAACCGTTGCAGGTACATGGAAAGTGATAAGGACCTTCCGGATACAAATTAAATGTTAACCTCGTATATGCCAATAGAAGTTTGCTGTTTTTTAGATTCAAAATGGAAATATGAAAGACTGAAATCAAAGGATATGGTATCGTCACTAAAATAGTCGGCATTTTTAAATAATGAAAAATATCGAAATAAAAAGTAGCGTACAGTCTGACTAAATGAATAAGCTACATCATGCAAAATTTTTCGTAAATCGGACCAGTAATTCTTGCGTGATTGAGTGACAGACACACACCATCTGATTTTCATATATCAAGTACAGATATATTATACTAGCTGCGCCAGGCAGTTTCACTTGCGTTTATTAGAGAATAATCTATTAAAAACAGAAACATTGTTTGATATTATATAGCCCAAAGCCTTCCAAGATAAATTTACTATTTAACACAAAAATTTTTTTTTTTAATTCGAACCAGTAGTTCCTGAAATTAGCGCGTTCAACCAAAAAAACTGTACTGTTGTATAATATTAGTATAGACTTATAGAGTATAGATTTACATATTGTCAGCTAACGTACATTTCACCCACAAAACAATCGCTTTCCTGAAGGTCAATTCTTAACATAATCGTGATAAAGAGAACGTTAGTAACACGTGACAGTTGAGACCTTGTTACAAATCTGTTAACTGTTATAGCGATATAACATTTACATATTGTGTAGAAATGGAATGAAATTCGCTCGTACGGCCTTTTTTACATAATGGCAATAGAAAACGAGCATACCGTCTATTTGATTCTTTTTATAGTATGGAAGCAGTAAACATTGATGATAAGTGGACATTGCTGCTCATGGACGTAGATGAACAGATAATATCAGTCACATCTAGCAATGCATACTGTTAATATACACTAATGGTATTAGGCAGAAATAGATGTGGCGATGGTGCTTCCGAAGTTGATCCAGAAAAAGTTTTACTACCTTTACAAGCAGCTTGATGGTAAGTTGTCACTGCCACCCATGGAATACTCTGAGGTTAAAAGGATTAGAGTTCTACTTGAGGATGCCTGTAGATGCGTTGGTGCCTACAGTATGAAGACCTCGTGTGTGTGTCAGCCTTATCACAATCATCAAATCAGAACAAAATAGCACTTAACAATGTTGTCATAAGAACAAATAGATTTGGCGGCGGTGTCTTCGAAACCGAATCAAAAATTTCCTACTTTTCACCAGCGTTTAATAAAATTTTCCACAGTATAAAGCATCAAAAGCATATTATTCTCTGGCTTTACTTAAACTTTGATTCGTAAACTATCTGTACTAAAATTGAGCAAATTATGATATTATTCACTTTGACGAAAAAATAATGGAAGGAATTATTAGTCTAAAATAAAAATCTGACATGTTTATCATGAATATTTTGAGAATCTTGTATTGAATCTAACACAGCTGTACAAACCGTTGTTTAATGATAATGAACACACGGACACAATTTCACATCCATACTTGAACAAATATTTGAATTTGCCTGTCAAATTTCTCTCGTCGGTAATAGGCTAGTTGATTCATATCAAAATATATCCATATTAATTAAGATAAAGGAAGGTTGTAGAAAATAACTTTTTTTTAAATTTTATTAGTAATTCTCAAAAAGCCGAAATTTCTCCGCCGTACTTGTCACGCCTTGTAGTGCGAAAAAGCGAAACGTCATTGTCATGTTGTTTACGAAGCCTGTTTTTGTTGATAAAATTAATAATCACTTTAGATTATCTTTCTATGCCTGTTTGTGTACAAGACAATATAAACGCTCTCTACACTTATAGCCCCACACTAGGATTTCCTCCTGCGTCGTGGGTACCATGGACACATAAGGACGAATACACAAACACCCAGACCAAGAACAGAAATCTAAAATCATCATTCAGGTGGCTGTCTGGCCGGGGATCGAACCAGGATTTCACTACATGACAGACCGGTATGGTGACCGCTTCGCCACGCGGGTCATCAAATATGTAGAATCTCATAATGGGTCTATGAGTATGAAAATAATTATTGTGTTTAAATATACAGGATAAATATACTAGGCTAACAGTGTACTGTTACTATTAACGTATCCTATTCGCTAATGAACGGTCGTGGTGTTGATGACATTTAAAATGTAGCACTCCGCAGTTCATTGTGGCCTCGGTGCCAATCGGAGCTTCGGACTCGAGGGCCAAACGTATCTAACGTTAACCTTCTCCGGTTTGGCGCATTCGTGAGAAATTTATTAAAGGGATATGAATCTAAAAAAATGCCGCATTAAGAATTTAAGTCTATGGATGATATGGACGTGATAAGAAAATTTATGTTAAAGTAATTTTATCCTAAGCTATGAATAACTGAATTTATTATTAAGCATACACACATAGCCACACACAAGGATTTTCCTGTGTCGTGTGTACCATGGACTCATAAAAACAAATGCATAAACACCCAGACGCATAACAGAATCTATCTTCATCATTTAGATCTATCTGGCCGGAGATCGAACCCGGAACTCGCTGCGTGTCTGACCGGAATGGTGGCCGTCCCGCCGCGCGGGTCGTCGTTTTATGATTAAGTAATAAAATAGCATATATTGTAGGTGTATAGTAATATAATAAAAGATGTATAAAATTTGTAGCTATCGTATGTTTTTATTTAATCGCCAGTGAAGCAAACACTATCACGAGTAAACAGAAAAAGCTGTCGCCCTAAGAAAATATGAAACGATTTGACAACCATCAAATGACACTATAACCTTCGGGTAATTGGAAGGCTCGTCCGTATCGACCGGAACGCACAACCACAACCTTGGACGCACACCCAGTTTCACAGAACACCCTAATGCTTTCCTGTATAATAAAATGAAAATAATAGACAATGGACACGTTCTCTATGGACTCTGCGTAAGTTAATTAAAAATATCAACATAAATTCTTGGGTCGTACAACACATATAAAACGTAACCCCATTGATGATTTACAATGTTTCCCTGAATTCTAGTTATTTATATACCATACGCACGATAATATTAGCTAACAAACTGTGCATATCGGTTTTTAAAAACATATATGCTCTATTGTGTATGATCATTTGTTGTCTGCTTTATCGCCGGTTTTCAATTTCTCCAGGTAAAGAGTTATTCGTTTTTAAGTTAATTTAATATAATTAAAAACGACATCTCATGTTAATTTTCCATAAAATATATTTTTTTAACATTGAACATTACTTATAGAGGCTTAATTGTATGTTATAAATTACTAAATGTGTTACTTTTCTTAGGAAATTTTGACAAGCTAGCAACATTAAGATCGTTGTCCGCGCTAAAGCCACATTGTACTACACAGAAAAATGGGTTGTTCTGGTATCGCAAAGACATAATTATCTGTATATTTAACCATACTTAAATAGAATAAAAGTAAATAGGCGGCTATCGACATTGCCCGTATTGTGTCCTGAAAAACGAATTTTCATCGGCTCTTTTCTACCGAATGTAACAACATTCCGTTTATTTTTCTTGCTATTTTTAGACTAAAAGCAAATTTTACTCCTTATTTCCCTTTCTTTCCTATTCTCTTTTCTTGAATATACATACCTACTACTATAGATATATAATACAAAAATCCAAAATACAAAAATATACTGAAAAAGGCTTTCAAAAAATTTTACTGCGCCAAACAAAAAGAAATTAAATATCTTCTATGGGTTAGTGTTGTTTATAAATTTGTTTGTTTTGATTTAACATTTTTTATAAGTATTTTAGTATTTGAATATAAATAAGTAGGCCGATGATATTGATGATATTATAATTGTTGTGTTTCATTACACATGAATTATATAAGTAGTAATGCAATATAAGCAGACGGCTTGAGTGTACTTATTGAATTACACTTTTTTAAAACGTTAATAAACTACCTAATCATATTACGTAGTGCTTATACCAAGAATTAACTCACAACGTAACCCTCTTATCTGATAACTTCATTCACACAATTACGCATGTATTCGGTGCCAAAATTGCTAATAGAACATGCGTCATACATATTATACTATTACTTCATGACATTTACTAAAGCATTAAGTATAAGAATACCTGAGGATAAAGTGGCAGACTACTACGACTGTCCTCTGACCATCACTAATAATATTTTCACTTTTCAATATTTTAGAGCGATATTTATTTTCATTCCGATACGGACTTTTAAATTGATACACAAATGTCGTTTAGCTCTATATGGCGATGCGACGTCTCATAGTCAATAACTAGCGAACGATCAAGACGCTTCCAATTATATCTCACTTTTTAACCGACTTCGAAAAGGAGGTGGTTCTATGTTCGACTATATGTATTTTTTTATGTATGTTCATCGATTTCTCCGCCATTTCAAGACCGATTTTCATTTTTTTTTTAATTATGATAAGTATTTTAGAAGTAATACCAACCTATATATGTACCGGTCAGAATTATATCCCTCCTTTTTATCTCGCCATAGGTTAATTTCAGGTTAATAGATTAATTTCATTTACATTTCTCCATAAAGCTTACTGCGGATTATTTAGAACATACGTTTGTCCGTAATTCGATTATTAAATTATTCAACTAAACACCGTCTGCTTTAAATATTTGTCCCAATTTGCAACATACGTATATGTGACCAGGTTTAGTCTTTCTTATAACTTAATACACCTAGTATATTAGCTAAGGTAAGCTAACACTAAATTGGATCAAAACGCTATTACCCAGATGTTGCAAGGTCGAGTAACATGGCAATGAACATGATTTGGTTCTAACTTCGTTTTAGCATGGGCGGCCTAATCTCTCATATTTCCTCCACTTTCGTGAGTTTACATTTTTGGCATCGCCCTCACTCTGCAAAGCGGTTGTATAACGATGCAGGTACGACTGCATCGAAATGCTTTTTTTAGTGGTACAAATCTCCGTATTTGAACTACTGCTATACAATTGTAACAGCTATTCCACGCTGATGTGAATTAGTTTGAAGGATGTAATAGAATCATTGTTATGCACATAAGGCTCACGATGCCTTTCTTTCGACACGGTTTTTGTAATACTCTGAAAAAAAAACACATTTTATGCGATTAAAAATATAACATAAAAATAAGCTCTGCATTGACTAAATATGACGTCACTTATAATTGGTCTAATAGGATTATCTATGTAAGTTTTCAACAACCTGTTGTCAAAACAATATGTAATTCGAAGAAATGTACAGGGAATATGAAATATTCCGTTGCAAATAATAACAACTTGCAGTTTGCAGCAACTTCAAAGAAACTTAGTTGTATGACACTAACGGGTGCACTGAGTATCCGTACTTCATTGACCTACATTATTTCTGTATCTTTGTACCTTGTGCTAAGTAGGTACCTAATTATTTCTGTATCTTTGCACTGTGTATCATTATATGGCTGCCCTTTTATGGCTGTCTGTCAGTAATCAACACCAGGTAATAGGTAACGGGTATTTTCCAAACTATCCATTTTTTGGGTATCAATTCAAAGTACTTATCTATTATTATTTTTTGGACAAAAAAACTTTTTTGAACAAAAAAATGAATAGGTACTTCAATGCTATAGTACATAAGTACACGCTCAGTGTATATGTTATAGATAAATCAAAGAAAACCGCTCGCAATGAGGCGATTACTTAATTTGCATTTATTACTGGCAACAAAAGCCGTTACTAAGACAATGAAACTAGGACTAGTAGCCGTGAAGATTCGTGGAAAAAATGTAAACAATACAACAGTAATTATGGCAAATACTGACGAAAATAGTGACTTAACGGTTCCTTTAATGTTCACTCTCGCTCGTTCATTGTGTTTCTTCTGAAAGATTTTGGATGAATGACTATTGTTTCGCCCGCGGTCTTCCTCTTATCGTTTTTACATCCATTTGTCCCGCAAAAAGTGCAAAAACATGACGTATGATGCGAATGAAAGAAAAGTGCTGCAATTTTTGTAGCAGTATTTTGGCAGTAAACGACTAGCACTATTTAGTTACTCGCAAATTTTCTGGTACAAATTTAATTACCTACTCGTTAATTTCCTGACAAAAAATACTTTTTTTTACCGCCGCTATCATATTACCAAAAAACGGAAAAAATAGCTGCTATCCTGGGTAACGGAACCAGAGCGGTCAACCTGTATATTTAACTGGGCAGGTCGTGAGCTTGGCAACCGGCAAACAGTTATAAATGCGTCATTCTCTAGCCGTGGGAGCTTCGTTGTGACTGCACATGACTATTTACTAAGACATATAGGAAATATCTGTAGGCATTTCAACTGTATGCATTTAGGACTGTCATTTATGATCGTATGGCATATTTAATTCAATTTAATCGAATTTTGAGTTCCCATTCTCGCATACCATACGATTTATATAACAACAATTCAATAAAGGTTGTTTTAACACTCGAAGTACTGAGTCAAATAGATCTATAACTGTTGTATAAGAAGTTACTTACAGACGTCAATAGGCGACAGTACCACTTACCATCAGTTGCTAGAAGAAAAGACATGCCGGCCACAACAACCAGCCATTTTTATTAGGTTTTCGTACCTAAAGGATAAAAACAGACCCTATTACGAAGCCTACGCTGTCTGTTTCACTGTCACATGGCTTTATCTTTATCTTGACAGGGATAGGATAGACACTTGAAATATTTACAGAGTCTATTACTATGGACGCTATAATAACGAAAAGACTTAAAGGAGATAGGGAGTCTCCATACGAAATGTTATATTAAGCGTTTTTGTGTTTTCTATTGAATCGTAATAGTAGTCTTATTTCTCGGCCCAATATGTTCTTGTATAGGAGCTATGATTAAATATGGTAATAATAACAAATTAAATAAAATGCGCGTGAAAATTCGACTTGCACTTTGCCAATTTATTAATTTTTCTTTTAATAAAAAAGGGACGATTAAAACTACATGTATTAGAATAGAAAAACTACATACAAAATGATTCCATTGAGTAAGTTAAATGTAAAATTAGTGTTACCAATGTGTGACGTCATAAACCTGCTTGATTTATTAACGCGCTGTGCAATTTTCCTCATTTCCTTGTGTTACGTAAACATAGTATTGCGGTTTTATTCTTTGTGTCGTGCAGGGCGATTGATCGCACGACATTTTCCATGGTCGAACTCAACGATCAAAGAAACAATATATTTCCGACCGTAGCAAAGATCTTTATTGTATAGAGATCAAGCTCTATAGATATTTTTGACACGAAACCTTGTTTTCTATTCAATTTTGACGCAGTGTGAGGGAAGATAAAAAACTTAGTATCCACGACGTAATTAATCCATACTTTATACTAATTTATACATATATGTATATACTAATATGTAAAAATGAGCTGGTGTGTGTCTGTTTGTTACTTAGTCACGCAAAAACCGCTGGTCCTTCAAGAATCTTGAAGATATAGGCTACTTTTGATTTTTATATTTTGTTCTTTTGAAAGTAGCGACCATTTTAGTATCGTCACTACCCTTTTTGGTTGCGGACTGTAATATTTCCATTTTAAATAAAAAGGAACCCTAAGGAATACCAAACTTTTGACGGCATATATGAAGTTTAATTTTCTTTCCGAATGATTCTTATCAATTTTCTTGTAACTCAAACGGTTAGCGAGTAAAATCTAAATGTATGTATGGATACCGTACCCAAAGGGTAACAACGGGACCCTAATACTAAGACTTCGCTGTCCGTCCGTCTGTCTGTCACCAGGCTGTATCTCATGAAACGTTACAGCTAGACAGTAGAAATTTTCTGGTAGTATGTTTGCCACAATAACAACAAATACAAAAAACAGAATAAAATATATATTTAAGGGGTCCCATAAAACTAACGTAGGTTTTTTTTGCAGTTTTTCGTGCGGAGTATTTCCTATATCACCTAAACAAAACCGTACTTTAATTCAACTATCATTATATTTGTACAAGTGGGTAGATTTTATTTAGTGTGAACTGTAGAGTTATGATCTATCAGATGTTCTCAACGTTATTAAATGTAATTATCGTTAACATTTATTCTATGTGACACATCGATAACCTAGTGTAGTAATGTAGTAAGCCCGATGAATAAGCAACAACAATATGTCAATAACACTACAGACTCAGAACGCATGAACCGAAAATTATGATTTTAACCTCATATAACAGATACATTTTTTTGTTTCCATTCTATAGAAGGCAACTTTTTTATTTCGTCATTCGATTCGTTGTAAGTTCGGAGTTTTAGTGGTTTTATTAATAACTAGCTGTGCCACGCGGTTTCACCCCCTAATGCATAAGAAAGAACAAACAAATATACATGTTATATAGCCTATAGTCTTTCTCAATAAATGTACTTTTCAACACAAAAATATTTTTTTAATTCGAACCAGTAGTTCCTGAGATTAGCACGTTTAACCAAACAAACTCTACAGCTTTATAATGTTAGTGTAGATAAAAAGAGATCTCGTGTGACTATAAACGAGCAAAACAACATAATACTTTAACGTAACGTATGTAAGCAAGGTATGAGCAGTGATAGCCGAATGGTTGAAACACGGCCTCTCAATCGAGGGTCCGAGGTTAAAATCCCAAGCCCGTACCAGTGTTTTTTCGAAAATTATGTGCGTATTACAAATTAATTGTCACTGTTTTACGGCGAAGGAGAACGTGAGGAAACCTACGCACCTGAGAGTTCTCTAAAAAAATGTTCTCAAGGGTGTGTGAAGTCTACCAATTCACGGCCAGCGCGGTAGACTATGACCTGAAACTCTAAATCTGAGAGAAGATCTGTCGGCAACGGGACAATAATGGGTTGACGATGCTAGGAAGGTCGTATTTTTTTCAATTATCGATACATTGACCGATCACTTAACCCGTATTGATATGATCCATTTGCATAATCGGAAACGGGCAATTACTGATATATTACAAGCTTTAATCTGCGTTCCTTGAACTGTGTCAACCAACGTAATGAAATGAGAGGTTTTCAACAAAGTAACACTTAAATAGATATTAATACGTATTAAATTATAAAACAGATAGTAGAGTTACTTATATATTATCTGTAGTAGAGTTATATACGTCATTTTAGATTAGTTGACGTAAATTTTAAACGCAATATGAAATTAAAAATAAATCGTATTTTATTTAGATTTTTTTTTATATTTCGTTCAAATTCTATTTATTTAGATTCGATTTACAAATTTAATGTGAAATGGAATCATATATTCTAATTTGCGAAATTTGTAACTTTTATAATGATATTCGTTTGAATAGCAAATAAACAGCAAAAAATATTTTTATCGTAAATTATTATACGCCACTTCAAAGTTACAACATTCGTTCAGGCACGACCTGTTAAGATTGCAGTCTCTCAACGACCAGACTATACTATTAATACCAAAAGAACATCTCAATGTTTCCAAGACGTTTTGTAAGTTATCGACAAAATTAGATCAATGTTGGGGACCAATCGAGCCACATGGGAACAATGACGCGCTCTGACGCTTATAGTGTCGAGCACCGCGGGGTGGTCATTCATATTCATGTGGGCTATTTTAATACCTCCATTCTTAGTAAGGAAACAAATAACTTCGTTTGCACAAATATATTGTGTGGGCGTCTGCTTGACGTGCACTCGTTATAGAACCGATTGAGAACTTTGGCTATTTTAAAGTAACAGAAACAAGTAACGATCTCTAGTTTGCTTATGTACAATTGAACTATACAGATATGGTCTAATTAATGTTCATAACAAACATGGAGCAACCCCCAATACTAAAGAATTACGTGAAGCCAATTAATATATAATTGGCTTCATTTCTTGACGTTGTTTTTACCTGATTTAGTAAAATGTCGCATGTAACTTGATTATTTCTGTACATGGTATGAAAGTTACTAATGTATGGTAAGGTAGTATTAGGTGTGACAATCCGCGATGGAAATGAATGCGGGAGCAAAAACATCCGTGCAATAATTTATTAAACCACTCTTTCACATAGCTAAGTTGTACAAACAACTTATTTTACACTGAAATGTAAAATTTAATAGATCGCTAACAAGTTCCATGTGGCGTTTGATACTGTATTAATTTATACATTTATTGTTTAGGTGGAGGCATTTTGCTGTGAGTGGTATGGGCGCGCGGTGAGACCCGATGAAGGACACGATGACAGAGGGAGAGAAGCAACAGAGCGCGGGTGGCGCCAACGCCGCACCACAACACAGGAAAGGACACAGGTAT
>DWNE01010524.1:0-10297 GCA_018249875.1 Cecropterus toxeus
TTCGTCTTTGTGTGTCCATAGCACCCACAACACAGGAGAAAATCCTAGTGTGGGGCTATGAGTGTAGAAAGCGTGTGTGTTTTTTTTAGTAACTGACAATTTGTAAGTGCCGTTTTAAGTATAAAAAATAAAGTCTTCTCATTTATTTTCGCGTTATACCTAATAATCTGTTTACAGGTGGTATTCAGAGCACGTGGTTTAGTTCCACCGGTCTTCACGCCTCTTAATAATGATCTCTCCATCAACTTTGGGGCAATTCCTAATTATGCCAACTTCCTGGCTAAGGCTGGCATCAAAGCTGTTCTTGGTAAGTCGATAGATTTTCTTCATTTATTTAGACCAGTGATTTCCAAAGTGGTCCAGATCGAATCTCCGATCAAATCTTCCATGGACCCCTATGGGGTCCCCATAGGCGTCCATGGGAGATTCGATCGGGGTCTACGTAGGCGTTAATTAAAATTGGAAATATGGGATGTGATATAAATGCAGCAAGGAGGGGTCCGAAACCAGAAAAACAATTTAAAGGGGTCTACAAGAAAAAAATCTATAGTGGAAGACAATTTCTATAGTCGAAGATAATCTTTATTCTGCGGCCAGTAGTCGCGGAATACAGATGTTACTTATGCATTAGGCTGTGAAATATAATTTCATCAGATGGCTTCCTGAACATTAAATCTTTATCATTTTATGTCACGGGGGTCGTTTAATAAAAAAATAAATCTTATTTGTATTATTGTACTAGGTCACAGGCACTACGTTTAAAAACATGTAACAAAACTTTAAATTGCAATAACTTTTAGAATGGGTAGATTTTAAATGTTACTTTATGATTCGGATCGTCATAACTGTATTCAATTGAGTAGTCTGGATAAATGCATGTTAAAACATACAGTCAAAAAGAAAACTCTAAAAAATATAGTAATTTCTATTATTAGACAGTCAGCCCCTAAACTTTTTATGTGCGATGACACGAAGTTTTCATTTTTATTACATGTATATAGTTTATATATATGGAGTATGGATTACTTATTCCAGTGGGTGGCACCACCGGCGAGAACATGGCTCTGTCCGTAACAGACAGGAAGAGGGTGGTGGACGAATGGGTCAAGGTTGGCAAGACCACGGGTCTTCACATCATGGTGCAAGTTGGTGGGGCGCCGCTCGCTGACGTCGTTGCATTGGTAAATATGCCATTGGGGGCAGATCAAGAATCTAGGGGGGGGGTCCATCTGGGTGAAGCCCGATATTGCAACGATACGATAGAGATTACTTATAGATAGGCGTTTAGCTCCGAGATAGAGAATCCGAGGCGTTTCTTTAATTACTAACAATGATGTCATTAAGATTGTCAAAGATAGATTTGACGAAAAGAACATTAGTCAAGAGTACATATATAAAAACTGAGTACAATTACATTTATAGGTGAAGACTGCATGCAAAAAGAACCGAGTACAATATACTATAGTAGCATGTGTCTGAAAGTATATATATGATATAATTTAATAAATCATTTACTAATTTAAGGTTATTAGGTAATTAATTGAGCCGAGATTAAACAATTGTTAAAAATAGTAAAACAAAAAGCCATTTTTTGAAATTATATAGCCTGTGTCCCTTTCCAAACTGAGACGATTCTCATGATATGTCACACGTTACAATCCGTCAAGCCCTTTGGGCAGTAGCACCTGCCAAAGAAATGGACATACATACAAACAAACATACATATATTATACATACGCTCGAAAAACAAAACTCCCCTTTTAAAATAAAATTAAACATTTTCTATCTTACATAAAATTAGTCGAAAACAAGAATAATTTTTGTCATGGTTGTTTTTATTTGTAATTGTTATTAGTATATCTACTGATAATAACAATGTTATACATGACACAGCGGTTATCAGTTTAACGTGTTGACTTTTTTCTATCTTGTTTACTTGCTCTTGAGAATTGGCGATAAATTGCCTCGGTATTACGCAATGGTACAAATTATGTAAATGTCATGAATTTACTCTTATACACAGATATTTTTCGTATGTTTGTTTCGTATGTTATTAGGTTTTTTTAGGGGCCTCCGTTCTGATGGGGGCCCTAATATTTTTGCTTACAGGATAAATAAGTGAAGATAGAAATTTAACTGATCAAAAATATTTCTCCTTTTTAAAAAGTCTGTTATAAATACAACAATCTTCTAAAATACTACGCAGTAAAAAAAGGTTTAGCACGCTGACTTCTACATTTTCATTACTTATGACGTTTTTAGAGAACTTTTTTTTTATGTGGAGAGATATTTTTTGAATAATTTGGGATCCCCAATACTTGTGTGACGAAGGGCCCCAACAATATAATTAACACGTCCCTTGCTGTGCATGTTGGTGACCACAGAGATAAACCTTTATAGGTTTTTTCTGAGTTTTCTGCAACTGAAACCCTCAATCGCCTTCCATGACCCTAACGGGAAGAAAGGGCACACCCTTGGTTCGAAACCAGCTTACACAAAACACTTTAATAATATAATATCGTCTATTCCAGTCGGAGTATTGTTCTAAAGCTGGTGTGGACTCACTACTGACTCTGCCGGAGCTGTACTTCAGACCATCGTCGGTGAACGAGCTCGTCTCCTACGTGGAGTTAGTGGCTAACGCCGCCCCTAACCTGCCGGTTCTCTACTATCACATTCCCAGCATGAGCAAAGTGGAAAGTAAGTGAACATAGTTATATTATTATGTATAATTCGAGTAATTATAATCAATTTTATAAATAACAATTTTCGATTTGTTTGCCTGCTTTAACTTTTGCCATTATTTTTACGATGTTTGTCGGAAAAATGATAATTTCTATTTATTTACCTATATTTATTTTTTATATGTATTTTTTAATAATTTTTGTATTTTAACAGTTAATAGCCCTTTCGTCTAAAAATAATACATAGTGTAAAAATAAATAATATTGACCAAAAAATATTGAAATCTCTCTAAATAACTTATAAGTATAAACCGTTCCCTTCTCCGCAGTCAACATGCCAGCATTCGTATCTGCTGCTACGGCTCGTATACCCAACTTCAAGGGTATCAAGTTCACGTCGAACGACCTCAGCGAGGCTGCGCAGGTGCTGAGAAACCTTAAGGACGGTCAGGAAGTGTTCCTCGGTGCTGATACGGTGAGGGTTTTGTACGATATGGAAGTAGCAAATAAGGAATAAGGAAGGATGACGGTTGAGGCTACTGTCGTCCATGTCCGTCTATAATCAACCGTAGATCAGTCTAAACAGGCAGTAGAACCAATGTAGTTCGACCGGGGAGGTACCACCGCCGTACCTATTTCCAGCGGGAAGCAGTACTTGCGTTTCGGTGGAAGGGTGTGGTTGCCGGATCACTTATATATGTCGCGAACATTCTAGTCCTCGGGAGTAGCAACGTATCTGTGATAGACTTCAGATAGAATGCTTGTTCTGTATGAATTTGCTATCTTACCATCAGGTTGACTGCATGCTCGTCTGCTACTTCAGTCGGATATTTTTTTGGTAAAGATTTTTTTGGTTGGGGGAGTTTTAGGAGCTGGTTTGCAAATACAAAAAGAATAAGTAAACAGAATTCTCCAAACGGGAGGTCTTTTTTACGACAAATTTAAAAGGCGTTTTTTTTTAGGAATTGGCAAAAGGAGAGAAAAAGGTATAGGGACATTTGTCTTTCTTTACTGATTGTCACTTCTGGGTTTTGCTCTTATTATCCTAAACTCAATCATTCCTTTTTAACAGCTTCTCGCTCCAGCGGCGCTGCTGGGCATCAAGTCTGCTATCGGCACGACCTTCAATCTCTTTCCAAAGCTGGCTCAGGATATCCTGGATGCCGTGGAAAAGGGTGACGTAGAGCGAGCTAGGGTCCTACAGGAGCAAGTTTCTTTAGCTGTCGAGGCTCACACGGTTGAAGGTAAATTAAAGTTTAGATATAAAATAACTAAAAAAAAGTAACGTCTAAATATCTTTAAAACGTGCAACCATGTCCATATTAGGGAACGTTAGGGTATTTGGGTACATAAGAATTTGGGGCCCCGTTAGGCAGTGAAAATATTTGAACACCAAAAAATAAAAAAATATAAGCTACTTTTGACCGGTTTAAAAAAAAGTTGGAGGGTCGATTTGCGGCTGTATTTTTTTATTTTTCTTGTGTAAGTAAACGTTGGGGGCCCCGTATGTCGGGGGCCCTGGGTGTGTGTTTTATGGTAAAGATCTCGTCTTCGGTACTAGCAACGCATCTATGATCGACTTCAGATAGAACCCTTGTTCTATATACAGTTGTTTACAGGTGCCATGGGCGGCAGTAACTACTTACCATCAGGTGGACTGTTCGTTTGCTATATCATTCCTAAAAAAAACTTTAAATTACAGGTGCATGGGTTCCAATAATGAAAGCCGGTATGGAGATAGCCACGGGTATTAAAGTGGGGCCCCCATGCCTTCCACAAAAGGAACTGTCAGCAGAAGCAAAGAAACGGATCGCTACTAAACTCAAGGCCCTGAAACTAGCCAACTAAGTTCTAAGCAAAAATAAATTTACTGTTAAAAGACAATGTACTTTTGTTTTTAATTTGTTGTCTCTTAAGTACAGCTGTTGTATATTTTTGGAAACTGTTTTATTGTAACACTGATTTTATGTTTCAGATTTATTAAAAAATAAAAAGTGTACACAATTTAACAGTCAGTTTTATTATATATAAACACGCTGTTTCTCTCGCGTTAATTAGAGAACAATCTAATAGAAACTGTTTTAAGAACATCATGCTATGATAACTAAAAGTAAATATAGTAACACGGGAGAGTAAAGAATAAAGGAACGCTTAATAAAAATATTATCAAGGTCTTATAAAATACTAGCTGAAAAAAAACTAACAAATGTGAAGGAAACAAAATACTTCGTAATGCTAATGATATTTATATTCTAAAGGTACGAACAAATATTGGTAAACAGAGTATATATTTTAATGGCGCAAAAATGTTTAACAAAATACCTAAAGAAAAAAAGAATCAAAAAGTTTCAACATTTGTAAAAATAACTAAAACAATATAAAATAACTTCAATCACAAATTAATTATTTTTTCATAAATTCCTACCTAAATCCGGCCCTGTACCGCTCCGCTCTTAACAAAGATAAGTATTTCACTGTACCCACTTCTTTTTGTTTTTATTCGCACAAACAACTTCTTATAAATATTTCTGCATGTTCACCAATTGTTGTTCTTATTTTATCCCATTAAGTAAAATGTAATTATTTCTTTTGAGGTTAAATGTCTTTAACCAGGAAAAACACGTAGCTACATGACAAAATTGGTTTTCCTCGCTACTGTTGGAGGTATATGAAAAGTGATAAGGACCTTCTGGATAGAAATTAGATGCTAACCTCGTATATGCCATAAAAAGTTTGCTATTTTCAGCTTTCTATTTTATTTAAAATGGATATGAAATTCTGAAACCCAAAGATGTAGAGGCATAATCAATAATTTCGTAATATATGATTCTACGTAAATTTTACGTAACATTTACGTAGCACACGGAAGCAAAGCTCTTAAATATATAAATATTTCCCCGTTTAAAAAATGTTGCAACATTTTCAAATAAATTATTATTTATTTTATTCAAGTTTTGTACACGGTATAATGATAGAACAAACATACAGAAGTACGAACGACGTCTTATTTCAAGTTGTATCGTTTTTTTCAATAATAGTTCTATCAAAAATTTCTTACACGTCGATTAATTTTCAAATCAAATTCAATACTACATAAATTGTTAATGTAAATATAGATATTACAAATAAAAATAAATTGCTTCTAAAAGTAATAAATCGAATATTAAGACAGCTTTATAGAGGTAAAATATTTTTTAGTGTAAAAAAAATTATTTCAATGTTAAAATTGCACAAAATCCAAACATATCATATTATGTTTATACATTTACAAAAAGTGTTGATTTAAAGTAAAAACAGACATAATTCAAATATTTTAGGAACCATAAGTCGGGTCAAAAACGGTTTAGCTTGTAACATACACCGCTCCTAGAATTATACTAATATTTAAAAATTGGAAGACAAAAAACTCTTAAAATCGGCTAACAAGGTAACACTTATGCTTCAAACAAAAAGTCTTCATCAAAATATAGAAAATATGATTGCAAAGCACTAGTGCCTGTAGCCAGAAAGTTCCTATTTTAAATATGTAATGTAATATCTGAATTTTAGACCTTTCAGTCATCCGTCATGAATAGTCAGTCTCTGAACAATATAGCATAATAAAAATTAATAAAACACAAATTAATCAACAACACTATTATCAAAGAAATATGCAAGAAAAAAATCTCAAAAATAAATGCAAGGTTCTCTTATAAACACTTCTTACTACCCTCTTTTTTGTTTAAAGTAAATGCAGGGTAGTTATGAAAACTCAATGTATTATTCTACACATCTGGACCATATCCCAGTTTCGTCAGCTTCTCCTGGATTCTCTTCAAGCATTCGTCATCGATTGGTTTCTGGGGCAACCTCGGCGGACCCATTTTGATACCAGTAATATATTCCATTGCTGCTTTCATGGAAGGCAGGAAGCAGTTTGGCGGGAACTTTCCTAATTTCATAAATATTTTTGTTATATATAGCTATTTTGTTAGGATTTAGGGTTAAATCTATATCTAGTTATGATTTCCAAATCAAAATAGTACCAGAAGAGACATACTAAATCCAATCGAGTAGCAACGCGTTTGTGACCAACTTTAAGTTAGACTTATATTTAGATGATTGTAGATGTCCATGGGCAGCAGTGGCCACTTACAATTATGTAAACTGCATGTTTGTTTGCAACGTCCGTCATATAAAAAAAATGTAAATATAGTAATATATAATGCTCGTTATTAAAACAAATTAAGTTAATTTTAGAACATCAAAAAGCGCAACCATCCATCAGCCTTTCGAGGTTCACTGCTGGACATAGGCCTCCCCTAAACGCCGCCACTCCAACCGGTCCTGTGCCTTCTGAACCAAACGGTTCCTCGCTGTCTTCTTCAGGCCATCGGTCCACCGGGTCGGGGGCGACCTGTACTCCTTTTGCCTAAACGAACTCGCCACTCGAGGACTTTTCTTCCTCATCGGTTATTTGTTCTTTGAGCGATTGATATCACTTTGCTTTAATTATTCAAGCAAACGCTTTAAATTGAAGGATTAAACTAATTTAATAAAGAAGGGAAGATACCTTTTTCATAGAGAATGGTAGAGAAGGAGGAATATGTATACAGTTAATATACATATTTGTATTTTTGTCTAACATAAACCCAAGTTACCTTCAGCTGCGACGGTGTTAACTAGTTCGTTGAGTTTGGCCTGCAGCGTCCTTGCCTTGGCCACGTCGCCGGCCAGGCTGGCCTCCACCACGTCCACCACCAGCCTGGGGACCATGGCAGACACTGTAGCGATGCTGGAGTCATGGCCCATCAACACTGAGGGTGCTAGGACCTTGAACACAAGAAATGACATGACACATTTGTTTGTTAGCATGACATAAAGCGATTTTGTTTGATTTTGACAGTTATTGCAAGGTTTAGTTGTTGATAAGTTTTACCAATTTTTCCTTCTTTTGTTTTTTAATGATGATTGTCAGATTTCGACGACTAGAGTAAAACTGATAACCATATATTTTATTGTACACAAGAAAGGTGGAAAGAATACAGCGAATTACAATTTTATATACAAAAGGCAGTAACGCTAAACAGCGTTTTCTATTAGCTAACTATAATGCACAGATAAAGTGAGTACTAAAGTAAAGAATGGGTAGAGTGTAAAATCAGATAAAAGATTAGTGAAAAATACAAATGAAGGAATAAGTTACAAAAGCTAATTTTAGGAACTAAGCGCAGCAAATATTTTTAAATGAATTTAATTAAAGATAGCAAGAAGAAAGCAAGAAAGTAGTACGGAGCAAAGGGCGATTCCCCACCAAGCTAGGTCACCACGCCTGGGGAGCCATGCTATATTAGTTTGTTGAGAATACCTCGGTATTTTAGAATACTAGTGACTTTACTGTAGAAATACCAGGTGGTAGAATGAGTGTAGTTCGACCGGGGACGTACCACCGCCTCACCTATTTCTAACGTGAACCAGTTCCAGCGTTTCAGTTAAGGGTGCGGTTGCCGGCTCACTTGTATTTGAGGAATCTTAGTCTCATTTTAGCAGCATCTTAGTCTTCGTGAGTAACAACGCATCAGTGTCCAACTTTAGATAGAATACCTGTACTATATGAAGTTGCTTACAGATGTCCATGGGAAGCAGTGACCACGTACCATCAGGTGGACTGCATGCTCGTTTGCCACGACAGTCTGACAAAAAAAAAATGCGATTTTTGCAACAACTAAAGATTGCGCCACACGATTATGAATTATTGAAATACTAACATGGTTGGTAATATAAATCTTGCGTCCATCGGAGAGCAGGTCTGCGAGCTGATTAGCGGTTGGCAGATCAGCCTTCATGCCCATAAACGTGGGGATCCTTTCTACTGCCAGCCTGAAGAAGGTGGGATTGTCGACTGAAAAAGAATAATGCGCGGTTCAGTAGCAATGCGATTAAAAATGTACTTTGTGTACATATTTTTTTATTAAATGTAATGGTTTTGTGGTATTCAGTAAACATTCCTTATAAAATTTCTTACAATATTTTAAAAGATTTACATAATTAAAACCTATATCTACCATTCTCCGGTCGGTTACTTAATGGCCTGACATGCAGTGGCTACCGGGTTTGATAGCCGACCCTGTAGTTTTTCGTCCCTGTAGTTCCGGGATTAGAATAGGGCTACGGTATCCCCTGCCTGTCGTATAAGGCGACTAAAAGGGGCTTTCGGGGTTGCGGGCAGGGAGAGTAGGAGCTCCAACGGTCCAGCCAGGCGACCCCGGGAAGGACGGCAGTGCGTGTAGTCGCATATCGCCGTAAAGACCAGTCGGTGCGATGGGCCTAGCAGCGTATCTGGGTGGAGCTCGATGGATCAACGCGCTCAGAGGACTCTCGTTGCGTTCCTTTAGAGATCCCGGAGTCCTCTTCGCAACGACGAGGAAAGCCACCGGGGGGTTTTCATGCGGTACAAATCCCACATAACCACCTCATGTTCTCCCTCGCGAACAAAACAATAAAAAGATCTGGGTGGTTTATTATGTTTGTGTGTATCTGTGGCACCCACGATACAAACGTAAACCGTATACAGCAGACGTGTAGCCGGAAGCGTTTTTCTTTATTTCTCTCTTAACATCCGAGCAGTAATTCACCTTCTAAGGTTCCGATTTACATACACGAAGCGCCTTTGGTTAATTTCTGGCAATAATCCATTTCTTGGGGACTACTTACCAACAGGTAGACGGCATGTGCCAGTGTATTTTTTTTATCAGAAATATAAGTCTGACCTACCCACAACTCCACTCATCCCCGGATTATTGTAATATACAAGTGGTATAGATGGCGCTGCCTTCGCTACCACTTCGAGGTACTCCACCAGCTCTTCTGCATTCTTGGGCTTGAAGTATAGCTCTGGGAGAGTTAATATAGCATTTACCTTGACTTGCTCTGCGTACTTAGCCTGGAATAAATAGAATAATATTTAGTTAACTAATACGAATAATATTTAGTTAACTAATACCGCACGGTGAGAATTTTTTTTATTTAGTGGAAATTATGTTTGCTTTTTGACGAGTCTCTTAAAGCGCGGTTATTTACAACATTTATCTTTTCCCTTTTCTAGCACAAAGTCGCTTCGTAAATAATTATTCGTAAGTAAATATTTATCTCAATTAGCCGAAAATTAGTGTATTGGACATTATTTTAAAGATGAAATAAATTATTATTATTATAATACTAAACTTAATTGCTTAAATTGGAAAGAGAAAAATAGGTACTGCAATTATCTATGCTTAATATTATAACGCAGAAAAGTTTGTTTATTTGGTTGAAAAAATCTTTTGTGTTGAATAGGCCATTTATTGAGGAATTCTATAAGCTATATAACATCACGCTATGTTTATTTCTTTTTGTCTTAGGGAGTGAAACCGCGGAGCATAGCTATTGAAATATATTTGGCAGCGGGAGATCTCCCACCAGGCTAGGTGATCATACCTGGGGAGCGGCCGTGTTCTGACAGTATCTGTTGGGAACTTGTATACATGCACATTGCGAAAACTCTGATAGCGTGATTCAGAATACGGTGACGTCATCTCTTGAAGAATGGCGGGAGGGCGCCCCATATATAAAAAAAGAAATTGTAATATGCTATC
>DWNE01010525.1:0-10297 GCA_018249875.1 Cecropterus toxeus
CTAGGATTTTCTCCTGTATCGTGGGTACCATGGAGACGTCAAGACGAATACACAAACACCCAGACCCAGGATAGAAATCTAAACTCATCCATTCATCTAAAATCGAATCGAACCCGAGACTCTGCATGGTGAACGCTTCACCACGTGGATCTTCACCATGCCGTAAATGTATAATAAAAGGATTTGAATTTGTATGATATTAGGCAATAAATCTTACTAATATTATAATAATGAATATTTGTGCTTATGTATGTATGTGTATTTGTTACTCTTTCAAGCAATAACGCAATATTGGTCTCAAACGAAAGCTAGTAAACAGACCATGTTACATTGCTCTTTGATATTAAATTAATTATGGAATATTTATATTGTATTGTTCAGTTGCAAACTTTTTCTATATAATCTTCTCAATCTCAATAATAATTAATAATTACATAATATAATTTAATCTGTCAATTTCTATATAATCTTCTTCAAGCCTTCTTCATGTAATATATTTCACGTCAAAGTTTGATCTTAATTAATGCAAGTATATAATATACAAAATAAGTTTAAGAAGCTTAAGTTTAAGAAGAAATATAATATAGCATTCAAATGACATTCAAGGTACAATAGAATGTACAGTAATAATGCATCGCGTAGAGCCCCCGTATCATTCGTAGCTCGTAGCTGTACCGTAATTGACTCGTAGCGCGTAGCACGTAGCAGTTAATGCTACATATTAAACTTGCAACTTATCCGCTTTTTGCGTGACTGCATCACTAAAATCGTCATTTTCGAGTGTATGTTGAATGTATGTCCATTTCTTTGGCACGCGCTACAGCCCAAACGGCTTGACGGGTTGTGACGAATGACATATCGTTAGAATTGTCTGAGTTTGTTGAGTGATATAGGATATATATAATTATAAAATGCCACCTACAAATAGGAAGAAAAGTGGGGGGAGGGGTAAATATTAAAATATATGTGTATTATAATACTTTCACTTGATTAGTTTCACAAAAAAATCATATATAGCGTTAAATTAAATAAATCATTATTATTTTTTTTACGCTTTCTACACTCATAGCCCCACTCTAGGATTTTCTCGTGTGTCGTGGGTGCCATGTACACACAAAGACGAATACACAAACACCTAGACCCAGAACTGAAATCTAAACATCATTCATATTTCTGTCTGGCCGGGAATCGAACCCGGGACCCACTGCGTGTCAGACCGGTATGGTGACCGCTTGGCCTGGGTGTTTATGTATTCGTCTTTGTGTGTCCATGGCACCCAGACATAGGAAAACATCCTAGTGTGGGGCTGTTAGTGTAAAAAGCGTGTTTTTTTACTTATTTCTAACGCAGAGCAGTTCTTGCGTATCGATGGCAGTGTGTGGTAGCCGGCTTATTAATATTTGAGGAGACCATCATAAATCTCGGGAGTAACAACGCATTTGTGATTGTTTTCAGATAGAACCTGTTCTATATGAGTCGCTTACAGATTTCCATGCGCGACGGTACTAATTGTTATTTGGTGAAAAAAATATTTCTTCTCGCTCATCCCCCGCAGTACAACAAGGCGTTAGGGCATTGACAGATATATATTTTGGAAGATAAGCTCCCAGTCAACGGGACCTTCCGCTCTTCGAACATGACTGAAATTTATCGTCCTCTATTTTTCAATCTATTCGAGTTTAGGAAATTTAGAGAGAATGGAGTTAGGAGTTATTGCTGTTGTTTTGTAGAGCGTTCTAGCGGCAGGGGTTCTCAAAGTGTGCGCCGTAGAAGGTGAGAAGGGGCGCGTTGAGTCACACTGATTTGATAGAGAAATCATACTACGTATTTAACTTTTGTTTTCTTAATCTAATCTTATTACCCGACTGCGTCAGAAGGAGGATACTGTTTTTCGAGCGTATGTATTCATGTTTGTATGTATGTCCATTTCTTTGGCACCCGTTACAGCCCAAACGGCTTGACGGATTGTGATGTATGACATATCATTAGAATTGTCTCAGTTTGCATAATGACATAAACTATATAATTTAAAAAATGGCGCCTGAAAATAGAGGAAAAATTGGACGGAAGGAGGGACGATTTTTTTTACTATTACGACAATATGAGTATCAGATGAAAGCTAATAAATAGACCAATCTAAATATCCTATACACATTATAATACTTTTACCTGACAATTACGACAAAAACTCAAAAAACGTTAAGTTAAATATATATAATTTTATGAACAAAAAATTTGTTTTAAGCAGTCGGGTTTTTTGTTTTAATGTTTTCAACGATATAACTAGTATTCGGTTCCTATTGTCATGAATATAATAAAGGACCAAGTTTCATATTAAGGTTGTTTTAGTTTTTGTTTGTATCTATTTTATTTATTTTGTATTGTTGGTACCTATTTCTGTCAACTGTATCAATTAGGCTAGGAGCGCCTTGACAAAATACTAAATTTGTAAGTGCGCCGGCGGCTGTAAAAGATTGAGAACCCCTGTTCTAGCGTAAATAAATATGTTCCTGAGGTACCACTGTCCCAGGATTGCTGCATTGCGGCACTATTTGCAGTTTTTACCTGTGATAAATTGTTCGTAAAGTCCGTATTTTGTATCGCATCGTTTTTTGCCAATACTGCGCTATATCCGTGTAGATTTAGTTTGAAATTTTATCAAAGTTTCAAAACAAATATTTAATAATTAAAAACAAATGCAATATCAGTGTAAAACCGGTCAGGTGCGGGTTGAACTCGCGCACGAAGTGTTCCGTGGCATTACTTAAAAATAACGGAAAAAACCGTTTGTTGTATGGTTTAAATACTTATTTGTTAGTTATTTTATATTTGTATTATGTTATATTTGTTTGTTAGCAGCAACAGAAATAAATCATCTGTGCTAGCGTGGTTCATAAGATACAGCCAAGTGACAGACAGAAGCACAGACGGACAGTGGAGTCTTAGTAAATACGGAATTTACTCTCTCTATTTGTGGCACTAAAAACTCTTTTTGTGCCACAAATAGAGGCGGTCAATATGTTATAAAGTTATGAATAACGTTATTTATGTGATACTAATTTTATAATAATATACTTCATACGTTTTATTACAAGGCTATGTATATATTTGGAATTAGATTTTAAATATTGTCTTAAAGATCTGCAGTTTTTTAATATTCTCAGATTACATATGTTTCCTGCAAATATTTTCTTCTTTGGGCTCTTTCCCATTGAGCATTACCGCCCACCGTGCTTTGAGGTATTTACGACGACATGCGATCACACATGCCGCCGTCTATCCCGAGGTCAGTTGACTGTAGGGATGTAACTTGGATTTTAATTGATTCCTAAAATCTATGATTTTTCAAATAAATAATCGATTATTATAAAATCGTTTTTTATTATACAGTTATCCACCTATTATTTATTGTTCATTAAGATGACATTTTTATATGCAAAACACCACAAATAATAGGCACTAGATGGCGTTGCAAGTAATTCTATTATAGAGCTTCTGCTCAAAATTTGAAAGTACGTGAAACCACGAAATAAATAATCTTTAGTAATTCAAAGCTACGACAAAAAAAAATCGAAAGTATAGTGTATAATAAAAAATCGATTAATATAAAATCGATTATTTATGGTCAACAAATCGATTTATAAAAATCGATTATTTAAAAAAGGAATAATCGATTTATTAAATAATAGTTTATTTTTCACATCCTTACTAGACTGAGCAGCTCGAGCTCCCACTCTTACCGCCCGCAACCTCGGAAGCCCCCCTTTTAGTCCCCTCTTACGACAGGCAAGGGATATCGTAGCCCTTCTGGTCTCGGTACTACAGGTACAACACTTATTTCTGCCTAATAACAGTATCATGCATTGCTGCGCTCTGGCCTGAAGGAGGTAAGGGAGGTATCTATCTATTACTTATTCAAAGTCCTTCAAATCTATACTTATAATAAATCTGTAGTGAGGTAAAGTCTGTACAAGAAATATATATCCTAAATAACTATCTGGGGGTGATTAGGGATCGATATTGATCTGTCCGTCTGTCTGTCCGTCTGTCTGTCTGTCTGTCTGTATAATCGTTATAAAAACAAAACTACTCGACGGATTTTAACGAAACTTGGTACAATTAATTTTCATACTCCTGAGCTGGTTATAGTATACTTTTCATCTCGCTACATTTAATAGGAGCAGAGCAGTGAAGGGAAATGTAGGTAAAACGGGAGAAGTTACTCCATTTTTAAGCTTTCGTCGCGTGTGCAACCTTAATAGTTAAAGCTACATAGAAATCATTAAATTTCTTTTAAACGCGGGTGAAACCGAGGGTTCAGATAGTTATTTATATAAACACTCTTTAATATCATAATTATGTATGGACAGAATACGTGCCTACACGTGTGTAAAATTAGTAATTAAACCTGGTAATCCGCGAAGCGTTCATGTTCATTCAAATAAATATATTCTAAATCCGTATCCCACTGTACATCTCTTGTGAAATATTTGAATATATTTTACTTAGTAAATATTTTTATTAAAAGCGTAGGAAATCTGTGGGTAATGTGGAGTTAATACATAACACTTAATATAAAACTTGTGATATTTCTGGAAGCACCACCGCCGCACCTATTGGTATGGGAGACATACATATCCAAGGCGTTCCAACTTAGTCATCAGAGGTAGCAATGCATCTACCTCGAGAACAACACTACCTCGGCAGAGATAGAAACGAATTATAATAAAACTTTGTTTAAATAAATAAATACTTTAACTTTTGTGCAGTTTTTATAAAATAAATATGGCGCGTAACAGAAAAATGTGACGCGTAACAGAAGAATGTGATGGCAAATTTCACTCATGCGTCGATAAAGAAGTTTCGATTAAAAAATGGGTTGAATGGAGCTTGAAAGTACGCTTCTATATTTTAAATACACGTTTTGAATAGACGAACGTACATAAAACGAAACGGTAACTTGTTGAAAGGGACCCTAAAACGGAATATCCTATTGTTTTCCTTTCACAAAGGTTATTGATGCGTTTTAACGCTCGATACTGTTCGCCGCAGGGGATAAAGGTAAAACACATGCGGCGTTCTAAAACGCGTCAAACGCTCGAAGAAACATTTTTATGGTATTGTTTTGTTTGGTATTCGTAATTTACCGGACAGTAGAACCGATATAGTTTGATCGGGGACGTACCACCGCCGCTGATTACCGTAACCACTTGCCATCAGGTGGATTGCATGCTTGTTTGCTACTTCAGTCTGACCAAAAAAAGATTACATAACAAATATGTCGTCTTACACATTTTGGCGTCGTTCATGCAGCTACATTATTTCCAGTTGAGGTGAAGTTTACATTTATAGTACAGTGCTGAAAAATCTTTTGGAAAATCGAATGTAAGATGTGCATTTGATAGGCAAAACTAAGTCTACTCGCTCTATATGTCAACTGTCAATAAAATATTTTTGAACATAGCAGGTGGTAGGAACAGTCTAGTTTGGGCGTACCGTCCCCATGCTTATATCTATTATGAAGCAGTTTTTGCATTTCGGTGAAACGACGTAGTTGCCGGCGCGCTTATATATGAGGCGACGATCTCAGTCCTCGGGAGTAGCAACGTAGCTCTGATCGACTTCATGTAGGAGTCCTGTTTTATATGAAATTGCTCAAAGAAGTCCATGAGCGGCAGTAAACACTTACAATCAGATGGACTGTATGCAAAAATAGCCATTGCTAGTCATTAGATATTAGTGTTTAATCTCTTTGACCCTCAGACGATAAATAAGTTGAACATAGTCATTTACTGATTTACTACATTATATAAAAATAATCAAAAACCGTAAAAAAACGCTCCGTCCAAACCAGCCTTACGAGTCCCTCAACCACGCGTCAAAGTGATTTACAAGGGAAATATTCGCTGACTTCGAGAATGGGTCGGGATTGGTTGTAGGGACAGAATACGAACCTTATTCTGCGATATTTTGAAAGAATATGCTCTTATACACTTCAAGTTGCGAAGGGATGGCTCATATATGTCAATTTGGACAAGTGTTATAACGAATTGGACGTATGTATTCATAGGTTTAATATTATAAATGCGACTTTGTGAGGATTTGTGTGTTTATTTTCAAAAACTACGGGTCGTATTTCGCTCAAAATTTGGCACACAAACAATTTATGACCTGGATTAAGATATAGGAACGTGATTGAAGCGAGCAGAGCTATAGGAAAAGTCTAGTATTCTCTATAAACTAGAACTAGTGACATTGTTAAAAATAGTTAAACAAAAACTCCCGACAGCATAAAACGATTTTTATCCGACTGCGTCACAAGGAGGGTAACGTTTTTCGAGCGCATGTATGTATGTTCGTTTCTATGTATTTCTTTGGCACGCGCTACAGCACACACGGCTTGACGGATTGTGACGTGTGACATATCATTAGAATCGCAATTGAACAAAAAATTCGTATTTAACACACGGATCTTTGTTTAAACGTTTTTAACGATGTTACTAGTTTCGTTCATAATGATATACATATGTAATTTAACGCTTACAATAAACAATATAGTCAAGTAAAAGTACCTACTATAAAATAAAATGCATATTTTTAGAATGGTCTATTTACTGACTTTCATTGATACCCATATTGCCGTGGTAATAAAAAAACTCGTCGCTCCCCCCTTTTCCCCTATTTGCCGGCGCCATTTTTTAAATTCTATAGGCATAGGCTATAGAATTTCCAAACGAGACAATTCTAATGATATGTCAAATGTCACAATCGGTCAAGCCGTTTAGGCTGTAGCGTTCAAAAGAAATTCACATACATACAAACAAACATACATACATAAACATAAACGCTTTCTACACTCATAGCCCCACAGTAAGATTTTCTCCTGTGTCGTGAGTGCTATGGACACACAAAGACGAATACATAAACACCCAGACCCAGAACAGAAATTTAAACTCGACATTCACATTTCTGACCGGGGATCGAACCCGGGACCCACTGCGTGGTAGACCGGTATGGTGACTGCACCGCCACACGGGTACATACATACGTAGCTATTTAGATACATATTTACATACATACATACATCGTTCGAAAAACCGTGATTTTGATACAGTCGGCTAAAAACATTAACTTCCTTCCGACGCAGAAGGCTAATAAATGAATAGTGCACAGTTACACAACACGTGTCTTCGCTAACGAATTAAAAACACAAGCTCGTGGACAGTGTGGGCTTATGTACCCAGTGTTATTGGCTCCGGATTTCACTTGGTGACGCTAACACTGATATATGGCTTGCTATGACTTAATTGATCTCGAAGGAAACGTTGCATGTTTTTTTTTTGCGGGAGAAAAAATTGGAAATAGTCTATAGCTGTTTGCATTTGTTGTGCATGTTTTCGTACATTTCTTTTTCTTGCGAGAGTAACCGCGTAATACTTTGACAAAATTATACCTAAGCTCATGGAGGCAGGTTTTAAAGATGGTAGAAGTAGAACCAATACCACCACCATACTCCTTTTTTTGGTGACGGGGGGAAACCTTCAAAAGGTACACCGAAGCCTTGGGAATGACTCCGGGTTATGTGGGATTTTTACCCGATAAAACCCTCTTGCTCAGCGCTTGCAGGGGACTCCGGGATCTCCTATGGAACGCACCGGAGCCGCTTAGCGCGGCGCTTATGAGTTCATCTCTTAGGAGACGTGTAACTGTTCCCCTGCATCTTCCGGTGTCTGCGACGACATGCTGCCACTCATCCCACCGTCCTTCTCAGGGTTACTGGCTGGGCGGTTCGAGCTCCCACTCTAGCCACCCGCAACCCCAGAAGCCTTCTAGTCGCCCCTTACGACAGGCAGGGGATACCGTAGCCGTATTATACTCCCCCGTTACAGGGAGGAGCACCACCATATGCCTGTGATCACATTCAAATAGAAACATTGTTCTATATGAAGTTGCTTACAGATGGCGGCAGTAACCACTTACAATCAGGTGGACTGCCCATCCAGCTCCTCAACTTGCAGTCTTGTCCGGCGTTCTTTCACAAGCGACAGAATATACTTTTTACCCAACTGCATCAGCAGGATGGTACTGTTTTTTGAGCGTATGTATGTTTATTTGTATGTATGTCCATTTCTTTGGCACGCGCTACAGCCCACACATCTTGACGGATCATGACGTGCGACATATCATTAGAATCGTCTCAGTTTGCATATAGGCTATATATGTTTTTTAAAAATAGCGCCTGAAAATCGAGGAAAAAGGGGGGAGAGGGACGTTTTTTTATTATTACGACAATATCTATACTATCCCGGAGTCCTCTTTGCAGCGTCGAGGACGGCCACTGGGAAGGTTTTAGAGCGGTAGAAATCCCACATTTGCCGTTGTTTGGTTTCAGGTACCTTTTGAATACACGTTGGTCGCTAACAAATAAAACATGTGCTATTAAACTAACGAACTGTTTATTTTATCCGTCAATTGAAGTGCCGATAAAATAAAAATATCCGTGGTAGAAATGAAGGCATCGCTAACGATTCAAAAAACAGCGGTTATTTGCAAACCACATAGGGGATTGAACGATGACGCGATCTAACAATACTGAATATGTAACCTTAGACCAAAAATAATAGATAAAGTCTCCAAAAAGAAGCAATAATAACTCATTTGTGTCATGTGTTTTATTAACGTTGCCCAACCTAACAATAGTATCTATGTAACAGACCAAAAACAATAGACATTCCATTATCTTTGATGAAAATTAACTAATAGAGACTCCATCAAAATATTAAGGCAAAAATAATTGAAAATTGTACGTCACGGATTTGATTAAAGTTCCACGAATTGTTTACTAGGGATAACTGTAGAATCTGCCTGAATTTGACAGATTTGTGGTGTTAAATTTTCGAAAGACTGGCGGACCCTGATGCAAAATAGAGTGCAGAGGTATTTGGGGAATATCTTTTCCCAGTTGTGGGACATTTAAATAATAAAAAAAAAATTGTAGTTCCGATCGAGTAAACTATCTAAAGTCTATTTGGTGGCAGATTTGAATATGTAATTGATTTTTTTATAGCTGATTTTGTAATTCCAACTTTATTTTCTGATTCCGAATCAGCAAAAAATGTGACATGTGGCGGTACAGATTTAATTCGTTGATTTGTAACTTTCTGTGGAGCGTTGTCTTCTTTTTTGGTCTAAGACCTAACCGATTCATTGAATATCCTCACATATTGAAAGCCTATCTTTGATACAAATACCGATAGTTTTTATCAATGCATCTGTAGTTTAAATTGTTACACTGTATAGTTAAAGCCGTGGTTTCATTTTCTGGTTTGATTCCTATTTGTAAAGCAACCGTTTATCTGATCTGATTACCACTGACGCCCATCGACACCTACAACTAGTGTCGCCTTCGGTCAAAAATTCCACTTCGGTTTCGGCCAAAATGGGCCGAAGTTCTAGCCGAAGCCGACGGCAAGCGCACAAATTGAAGGAACTATAGCGAATACATGAACGCTTTAACCGCTTTCTATACTCATAGCCCCACAGTAGGATTTTCTCCTGTGTCGTGGGTGCCATTGATATACTAAGACGAATACACAAATACCCAGACCCAGAACAGAAATCAAAACTCATCATTTACATTTCTGTCTGGCCGGGGATCGAACCTGGGACCCACTGCGTGTCAGATCGGTATGGTGACCGCTCCGCCACGCGGGTCGTCTATATGATACCGCGCTGGAGATTGTTAAGTGCAGGCATAAGTGAAATCTCCATTTTGGGCTTGCATCGCCAGTTGAGTATGAAATTCACATTATTCGAACTGTAATCGCTTTAGAAAACTAACAAAGCCAGCAATTCTCTTTAGAAGATATTTATATCCAAACACAGATTTACTTTATATTTATATTATAAGTCTACTTACCTAAAAATCGTTAAAAAAATACTTTTGTTCTTAACGATATACCTATTTAATTTCGCTCTTTATGTGAGATTTTGACAAATTCAGGTAAAAATATTATAATGTATATCTTTAAATATGGTCTATTTAATAGCTTCAATTTCATAACCATATTTTCGTGATAATAAAAATGTCGTCCTTTTTTCCTTTATTTACTGGCGCTATTTTTGACAGCCTATGTCATTATCCAAACAGACGATTGTAATAATATGTCATACGGCACAATGCGTTACGCCGTTTGGGCTGTATGACATACATACAAACAAACATACATACGGTCGAAAAACATTAGCGCCAGGTATAAATACCTAGTACATAATTCTAATTTGTTTCCTTTTACCG
>DWNE01010526.1:0-10296 GCA_018249875.1 Cecropterus toxeus
ACGTACCAAATAATCTTAAAAGTTATACTTTTGAACAGTCATTTTGAATGGTTTAAAATAACATAAATAAATTAATTAAAGTTTTTTTAATGGGTTTTATGATTGTAAAATATAGGTAAACAGGCATAAATCATAGTAAAAACAACGTAACAGATAAATAGTAATAAATAATAGTTTAAAAATCCAGAAAACACGTTTTTGTAACTATCTTAATTAAAGAGTTAAGCTAGTTACAAAAACGTGTGATTAAGAAAAAATATCGTAAAAAGCTTGTGGTGAAACGTGCTTTTAGAGACTATCTATTTCTAGCAAGAAGTGCTAGAAATAGATGTGACAATGGTACTCTGCCACATATTTTTCTGCCACTTTGAAATGGCAGGGGAACATTAATGCGTTCGCATTTGAATAATTTTGAAAATAGTTTATCCAATTTCTACGTAAATCTATCACACAGAACAATGCGGAACTGACATAACCCAGTCTTCAAACCAAAGCAAGCAATAAAGAAAGTCTTACTTCAAAGAACGTCAAATAATTGCATCGGTACATCTTCCCCTTTTCTCCCCTTAAAGGCACAAAGCGTTAAATAGCTGTTATCCATAACTCAGAATTACCGCCTTCTGAGGTCTTCTCGAGTGGTCCTCAAATATTAACTTAAGGCCTTTATGACCAAATTTATTACGCCTTCTTACGACGGTGCGGCGTTTTAATTAAAAATTGATGGACCTTTGTGTTGCAGGGGAGATAGGGGTGAAATATTACTTACATTTTGGTCATTGAGAATACAGTACATTGTTTAAAGATCAATAAATTTTCCTCATGTTTGAATTATATATTGTAAGTAAATTGTTTGAAGGTAAACCGTTCTCTCCATATGCTACATCTTTTAGGATTCCCTTTACTGGAAGTGCTATGTTTAACAAAGCATACATACAAAGCCAGAATAAGAAATAAGTATTAGTCCTATTAATGTCTTCCTAGGGTCGAAGCTCAAACCCTTTCCGTGGTTAAACCCATTTGTGACCGCTGCGCCATGGGCCTTTAACACTTACCTTAAGGGCCACAAAACATCCGTTTCAAGCGTTATTTGCTTTGCGCTGTAAGTATCAGTGTTGTCTTAAAAAAAGTACCGTCGCGTCATAAAATGACTTATATAAAGTCATTTTATGACGCGACGAAATTTTACTGTAAATTAAAACGAAATTTGCCGAAAGTCAAGTGGCTTTGACGCTTACAGCGTCTAGCGAATTTAATGGCTCTCGCATAACAGGAGGCATTCCAACTTAGTGCTCAAGATAATAATATAAGAGCATTAATAGCTTAATACTTGAAACTCGGTTTCTTGACCTACAGTCCGAGATTCGTAGCCCAGGCACGTAACATGGATTTTTGTTAAATAAGGTATTTATTAAAATTAATTGTCACTGCTTTACGATGAAAACATCGTGAATACACACTTGACTTAATAAAAAAGTTCTCAAAGTTGTGTAAAGTACCACTCTGCTTTTGACCAGCGCGGTGCACTTTGTCCTAAAAGCCATATCATCTTAAAAAAGACCCGTGCCCAACAGTGGGACAGCAATGAGTTTACAACTCAAGACGTCAAACGCATATGTGACTAAAATCAAACGCTTTATCACATAACATGCATATTCTTTATACAAAACTATAAGATGTTCAGTAATAAATTAAATGTAAAGAATGTACGAACACAAAACGACAAACAGAAATGCTCTGCGAAATATATTTGCTCTTTTTGTCATCCTATATCGCCATACGATTACAAGCGTCTTCAAAGGGAAAATTAATTTGCTATGTCAACGGGGATGTTTTTTCATATCGTCATCCTTTCACCAAATGAACATAAACGTATGCTTTGAATTCATTAAGAAAGGAAGAGAAATAAAGGTATTGCATTAAATGTTGGTGTGTTTACGTTTATCTATGAGTAATTAGAAATTTGAACACGACTTTATGTTTAATTACCTAGTATATATTACTGTAAGTACAAGTCTTTACCAGGTGGTAGAACCAGTGTAGTTCCACCGGGGCGGTACTACCGCCACACCTACATATTTCTAACGTGAAGCAGTTTTTTTGTTTCGTTGGAAGGGTGTGATTGCCGGCTCATTTATATATGAGGCGACCATCTCAGACTTCGGGACAACGCATCGTAGCAACGCATCTGTATTGGACTTCAGAAAGAATATCTGTTCTATATGAAGTTGCTTAAAGGTGTCCATGGGCGGTAGTAATCAGATGGACTAAATGCTCGTTTGCTACAAACAAAACGTAATCAACTTAATATAGCACATGAGTTCTATCTGAGGTCGATCATAGATAAGTTGCTACTGCCGAGGACTAATGTGTCGCGTTTTATATAAGCGAGCTGGCAACACTTCCGCCGAAATATAAAAACAGCTTTACGATAGAAAAAGGTGTGGCGTATGGTGTGGTACCTCCCCCGTCGAACAACATTGGTTCTACCACCTAGAGAAACCTGTGAGTTAATCTGAATAACTTAGTGCTAACTTTCATTTATAATATAAGTAAAAAATTAAATTGTACAAGGCAGGCGATGTTTGTGCTATTCTGTTTGGCAATTATTCTTCCTGTAAGTTGTTAGATCCATTACGAGACAGAAGACATGTTAGCGAGATCATTTTACAAGTCGTTTAATAGTATATTTCCAGGAAGACATAATGAGAGAAAATGTTCATGTAATGTGGAATATGAAATATTTTTGGAATTGTTATATTTTTAAGTGATCCTCTTCGGAATCTATCTATCATATTGCATGAGATACAGACTGGTGACAGACAGACGGACGGACGCACGGACAGCGAAGTGTTAGTATTGGGGTTCCGTTTTTCCCCTTTGGGTACGGAACCCTAAAAAGTATGAGAAACGAAAAAAAATAGTGCAAGTTAAAAGCGATATTGTATTGCATGACTATATTGTAATTGTTAGTATCATGGGTGTCGTAAATTTGAGTGCGTGTGTTTTATAACAGTAATATAGTGTTCATAGTGGACATTATAACGATGTGAACACACGGGGACATTTTGCGTCGAGCGTTTAGTGATGGCTTTCAGGTAACAAATAGCAATAGACAATATTAATTGCCTATAAGAATTATATTAGAAAGTTAGTATTTGATGGTATAATGTTGATTACTTTTAAGAAAAAGCTATTTATTTATGCTATACGATGATATTGTATCATAAAATTGAAATTAGAAAAAATGCTCTATTGTGAATACTAAAAAATGGTTCTAAGATTAAAACACCACCCAAAATGTACAAAGACAATTAAATACTCTCTTCTTTATAATTTAAATTCGGCATAATCTCATATGAAAAATATTCTTATTACTTACGTTTAAGTCCACAAAGGCGTGTAATAATAGTCGGAAACTAGACCTTTTATTCGAGTGTGTGATGTGCAATAAATGGCCCTTAGCAATCCACCTTTATTCATTTTTTTATATTTTAGACTTACATGTCACTTTAATTGTTATATCTGTTTTTTAAATTTAATTGAAATAATCTTTTAATTTGTTTGTTTCTTTCTTTTTATGTGAACAGACAATTAAATATCTGTATGTTTTTATTAGTACCGCGGTATAAAACTAGCAATGTAGGCGATAAAAGCAGCGATGGCGCCACGGAGCAAAACAAACACCAATAAACGATAATAACATTGTTATTTATTTATATAAGAAAAGAAAAGTACTTCTTTTATAAATAACAAATGGAACATAATCTTCAAGTACACTCTCTTACCGCGACCATTTTCTTGTTTCATAACTACAATTAAAAATTGTACGAGTTTATTACGTTTCCTGAGATCGGGATCTTGGAGTTCCCACAAGCACTGAGGAAGGCCACCGAGAGGTTTTAGTGGGTAAAAATCCTACATAACCGGGACTCTCTCCCAAGGCTTCGGTGTACCTTTTGAAGGTTCCCCTTCGTCACCAAAAAAGGTTGTAGTTCTTAATAGGGTTTCATTAGGTCACATTTTAAAATTATTTCCAAAAATTACAAGCTCGTAAAACTCAATGTAAATCCAACAGAGCTCGCACCGACATCATCAAACTTCAGAAACTTAGTTTCAAACTTTCGACCAATTGAGCCCACAAAAGGTAGAGCCAAAATTAAAGTTGAAATAACGATATCAGAATAAAAGAATAAGATTTGAAGTGAGAATAATGGAGGTAATTTAAATTAGACTAGCAAAAGTCCCTTCAAAGGGTAATAATTATCTCTTGTCTGGAATTCAAATTTACTTTCATCTGAGGAGTTCTCGTAAATCATTTAAGGTGATAAGGCCTGCTATGATAACTTATTTTCTTAGAATATGACAAATGACGGATATAATTTCAATTCAACTGTCCCATTTCAGATATGGATAGAATTGTTTTACATAATACTCTATGAAACGAAAATGCGTCACGATATAAAACAACCACAAAAATGTATAGGATTAAGTAGGCGAGATAAAGAGATAGAATACATTACACAGTATTTTATATTCTCGGTCTTCTCATTTATCAGATTCAAAAGTTTAAAGTTTGTAATAATATAACCAATGTAATTAGTGGAGTAAATTATTATAAAAAAACTCTATATTAAATTTTATATACTAATTGTTTGCTACACTACGTTGACGCAAAAACAAAGTTAGATACATAAGGGTGACACTCACGTGATCTATTTAACGACATGAAGTCGTTATCCGGGTGACGCCAAAATTTGGTATGGAGAAATAACATACCACAGAATCTATAAAAAATATACTATACAATTATCACTAAGTAACCATATACGTATCTAGGTAAGGTTCTCTGCACCTAAAAGATAAATTTAGATTTCTGTCCAGGGTCTTGGTCTTTGTGGATTATTTGTTTGGGAATCCATTATGTTATTTAAAACATATGGAATGCCACTGGGGATTCACAAACCTAAAAATATATTTTTTGACATTGTAACAACAAAAAAGCAACGATTCTAATCAATGTTTTATATTATAATGATTCCTCTTAGTCGGCATATAGACGAAGACGGATAGCGCAGCTGTCACGTGAGTGATGTATGTGTCGACGCGAACTCGTTGTCCGGGTGACGCCGGAACTTTTGCGATTCGGTTGAATGTTCTTTTATAAAATGTTCGTGAAGGTCAAATTTACTAATTTGCACTTGGTTACATCTTAAAACTCTCATTTCGACAGAAGAGCCGTACTAGGAGTGGAATAATAATAGGTTGGTTTTACAATATAATTGTGAATTATCTTTGACGGTAAGACGAAGACAGATAGGTGCGAGTGACACTCTTAATGTATGTGTTGATACAAACTCGTTACCCGGGTGACGCTGGTACTTTTGTATGAAGAAATAATAGTCCACAGAATCAGATTTATTATAACAGCGGTACGTTGGCATGGGTAGCATGGTTGTTATGACATAATTATTAGATAATCAATATACTGGTAAGACAGGGTTCTGGGTACGATTTCTTTGTGAAGTAGACATTAAACGAAGAATTTAAATTCTTGCTTCTAAGTTTCTGTACTTTGTGTGTATCTATTTCACCCATGACGTATCGGATCCTAGTATGGTTTTATAAGAGTAGAAAGCTTCCTCTATATTTTTTAGTAATACGTTAATTTCATAGCTCCTTATTAATGTTTTACATTATAATTGTTGATTCATCTTTGACAGTAAGACGAAGACGGATAGGCGCGAGTGACATTCGTGATGTATGTGTTGACGCGTACTCGTTATCCGGGTGACGCTGGAACTTTTGTATGAAGAAATAACATTCCAAGGAATCTATGACAAAATAATATGTTATTATGACACTGGCACGTTGGCACGGGATTAATACTTAATTATCATACTGATCAAAAAGAGTTTGATTATTAGTGAAATAGAAATTAAACGATAAGTTTGGATTTCTGTCTGTATGTTTCTGTACTTTGTGTGTATCTATTTCACCCTTGATATACAAGATCCTATTATAAGTTTATATGAATAAAAAGCTTCTTATATATGTTTTATAATGCGTTAACGTCATAGCTCCTTATTAATGTTTTACGTTATAATTGTTGATTCATCTTTACGGTAAAACGAAGATGGATAGGCGCGAGTGACACTCGTGATGTATGTGTTGACGCGAACTCGTTATCCGGATGATTCCGGGACCGTATAAGGAAATAATATTTCACAAAATCCATGATAAACACGACTTTATATATTCTTCATTATTAAAAAACATTTTCCATACTGATACAAAAATTTACACTTCCACTTCCATTAAGATATGTTTGAATAATGAAATTAAATTGTTGTTTGTTAAGTTGCCTCTAGGTCTTAAATAGCACCCCTCCGTCTTTTTCGTGGATGTCATAGGATCGCCTTCTAGGCATAATTTTTTCAGGTGATAGAAACAGTGTACAGCTGATTGTAAGTGGTTACTGCCGTCCATGGACACCTTTACTCTAGAAATGGATGGGGCAGTGGAGTTATTTTCAGATTTTTTAAACGCTTTCTACACTCATAGCCCCACAGTAAAATTTTCTCCTGTGTCGTGGGTGCCATGGACACACAAAGACGAATACACAGACCCAGAACAGAAATCTAAACTTATCATTCATATTTCTGCCTGGCCGGAAATCGAACCCGGGACCCACTGTGCGTCAGACCGGTATGGTGACCGTTAGCCATGTGGGTCGTCAAAGATGTTTCTTTTATGTTAATTATGATGATATTAAGCTGAGTTTTCAATAGCGTCTGCTTACCACGACTATCTCAAAACTCCAGTAATGAGCACTGAACGGTATTTACATAAACATTGCATGAGAAAGCTTCAAGCCCTGAATGGTCGTTTAATTCTCATTCAAGTGCACCATGAAACCCTGGAAACTAAGTTATGTGCTGACAATTTTCAAACCAAAATGTAACATCAACTCTTATGTGCAGAGCGTAAGGTTTACTTTAGAGATTTAATAATCATTCACTGCAAATATAAGTTTGTCATTTCATTTTCAGTGCAACTTTAGTTTGCGTTTCTGCAAATCTACGGAGTTTTTCTCGGCTGTATTTCAAGTAACATAAGGTGTATATTAGTCGGACAAAAATAGTGACTGGTGGTAGAACAGCAAAGTTAAGTTAGCGAACTTGTTGGTAGAGACAACAGGCGAGGTGGTCACCAGCGCTGTGCTTTTGACGGCACCGGAGTTTTGAAACAATTTGCATTCTAATCCCGAGCCGGGTTTGCTAAAACATGAACTGTTTCACTTACTACAAAGTGCTGTTTAAATTTCAACTAAAATTCACTTTCTATAAATAACTTTAAATATACATTCAACTGCTGTAACTATTTCATTATTTTGACAGGTTTAAAGTATGTAATGGTTTAAAGAGAGTTTCAAAGTTTAAATTTCACTTGTTCTTAGGGACAGAGAATCATTTCTCATTGATCTGGTTTAATTTAGAGCGAATATTTTTTAACAATGATAGATGTAAGTACTTAATTATTATATTTAGTCATAAGGATACTTGTTGAAAAGTAATTATCGTTACCGAAGAATCACCAATACATCACCGGTTTTGACGAAGGGAACATTTTGCACTTTCCTTGAAAAACTTTATGTCATAGCACTCCGAAATTCTACGAAGGTTAGGAATATATAAATATTATACGAAGCGATTGCTTCGTATGATATTTATATATTCATTGGGCTTAATCATATCCTTAATTGGGCCCATATTATACGTGCAGCGATTAGTTACCCGAGGCTTCTTTATACCCGACTACGTCAGAACGAGGGTAATATGTTTCGAGAGTATTTATTTATGTATTTCCATTTCTTTGGCACGCGCTACAGCCCAAATAGCTTGGCAGATCGTGACGTATGACATATCATTACAATCGAATAGCTTGGAAAGTGACATAGGCTATATGATTTTTAAAAATGGCGCTTGCAAATAGGGGAAAAAGAGGGAGAAGGAATCAAATGAAAGCTAGTGAATAGACCATTCTGAATATAAATATGATTATGAACATGACATTGCATTATGAACAAAAACGTTACATTATAAAAAAAAAAACGTTTAGAGCAGTGGATTTTTTGTTTTGATGTTTAAAAATGTTATTTGTTCTACTTAATAAACAAATTTTCTTAAAAAAACATGAAATAATTACAATCTAGAACCAAAAGTAAAAGTATTAAGTATTATTATCATTTACAAAAAAAATAGGTACTGTTTAGAACATCGGATGATAATTGCCCCACAGTATATAAGCAATTTAAGTATTAAGGCTTACCTTTCTTCGCGTAAATTAAAGAATAATTAGCACAATATAACGCTACCCTATCAAAATTTTCAGTTGATTAATTTTCTTCATACAAGTCAACATCTTGAAATTAAATCTGATTAATTGTACAGTCACGGTCACAGTTCAACCGTGAGGGTAGTGTACGAACGCCGACTATAAGATATAAGCGATATACATATTTGCTACTTAATACACCTATTTCTAGCGTAAAGCAGTTCTTGAGTTTCGCTGAATGTGGTTTCTGGTTCATTTATATATGAGGCGAACATCTTAGTCCTCGGCAGTAGCAACGCGTTTGTGATCGATTTCAGATAGAACCCCTGTCCTATTTTAACTTGCTTACAGATGTCATGGGTTGCAGACTTGCAGTAACCACTTACCATCAGGTGGACTGCATGCTCGTTCGCTACTTCAATTTGATAAAAAACTTCAATATTGTGTTACCTGACTTTTAGTACGAGTTCATTACGTTTCCCCAAACGTTCACTGCTTACCTATTCGCCCATATATTATGTCAATATTTAGTGCGCATGTAGTACACTCTACCCTTTCTTGCATTCGAGATATTTTCCTTAAAACTCTCTTAGGTAGTCTGGAAAATATCGCTATTTTAGTGATGAGACAGCCCGTTGCACTTTATATTATGTCTTTTATTTTTGTTATTTGTGTACTTCAGGACTATGTACTAACCAACATTTTTTTTACATATTTGTAGCATTGCAGTGGGTTGTATTTTTTATTTCAATTCGCTTATCTTAGCTTGAATCATACCTTACCATGGTTAAACAGCTACCTTATTCTCAGTCTGTTGACAGACGTCGACAAGAATATATTTCCGGCTAAATTAGACCAAAATTAGAAATGAGTTGACAGATACATAAAGTATCACTATGGCGTTGCGACCTTTCTGGCATTTACTACTTACGATCAAGACGATTACGACACGATATTTACTGTTTTTTTTCTTTTGTTGCTTAGTAATTCAATTGTTTTACTTCAATATGGAACTGAAATGTATTAGTAACATAGGTAAAATAATAACGCATTGTACATCCAAAAATCCGCATTAGTATATTCTTTTTTGTCGTGGATGTAATGGACACACAAAGATGAATGATTCAAGATTAAAGGAGAACAACAGACCTAGAACAGCAATCTGATCATCAATCATAATTGAGATATCTGTCTGACCGGGGATCAAATCCGGAACCTTTGCGTGTAATCCAGTACGGTTATGGCTTGCATATGCGAAAGATAAGATCGTTTAGTGTAATTCTTAGAATAACCTTGACAATTAATTAATATAAATATAATTTTCAAATTTGATTTTGACTTCAACAGAAAACGATAATAACAACAACATATAGATTGCGTTTTTTTATTGCATAAAAGAAACATTTTATCTTTTTTTAATTTAAAAACAAATATTCTGTCGTCGCTTCGTAAAGCAAAAATTAATCTTTCTACAAGACAGCAAAGTATGAAACTAATTTTACCTGGGAATTGGATTTTGTTTGTAGTTTTATTACTTTTCTTGTAACTGACAAAATAAACTTGCTCTAAAGTTATGTAGAGTGACATAATAATTTCGAGACGAAATTGGATTATGATGTTGTGTCCGTATAGTTACTATTTTTAAACAATATATATATATATATATGAAAGATAATTTAATTTGTTTAAAGTTTAAAGAATGATTTCATTCAAATTATCTTTTGCTCCTACACAAGTTTATATAAACATAAACGTTTACTACGCTTATAGCCCCACAGTAGAAATATACAAACACCCAGGCCCAGAACAGAAATCTAAACTTATCATGAACATTTCTGTCTGACTGGGGATCGAACCCGGGACCCAGACCAGTATGGTAAGCGCTTCGCCACGCTGGTCGTTATTTTTTTTTTATTTTATTAATATGAAGTAGCAAACGAGAAAGCAGCCCACCTGATGGTA
>DWNE01010527.1:0-10295 GCA_018249875.1 Cecropterus toxeus
TAATTATCACTGCTTTACGGTGAAGGAAAACATCGTGAGGAAACCTGCACATCTGAGAGTTCTCATAAAAAAAAAAAGAGTTCTCAAAGGTGTGTGAAGTCTGCCAATTCGCACTTGGCCAGCGCGGTGGACTATGGCCTAATACTCTCTCTCTCTGAGAGAAGACCCGTGCCCAGCAGTGGGACAATAATGGGTTGACGACGACGACGAATTAAATAATATAGTATATAATAATTTAATAATTCAATATTGAAAAAAAAAAGGTTTTAGAAGGAATTAAAAAATATATTTTCGTGTTTCTAAACGTTAAATAATGCACCATTTTATTTAGGGTTGCCCTAGCTACCAATCAACACAACGAGTTACTTAGCGCCTGTTTTGTCAATACGACCTTGTCAACGTTCGCGCATGTTTAACTTATAATATAGTTTTATTTTATTATCCGTATATTTTGATAAAATATGGCACCAAAGAAAGAGAAAAAGGGTAAAGAAGACGAAGGGGCTAAAGGGGGAGGCGGAACATTCACAGAAGTCGAGAGAACATTCCTTGAACTACAAGTTGCGGAATGTAATAGAAAGATTGCGAGACTCCGATCAGCCGTTGATGAATATGAGCAGCGTAATGAAGAATTGCAGAAAGCCTACGATAAGTTGGATGAAGATAGAGCTGATATAATCGCGTATTTGAAAAAGACCCTCAATTTGAAAAATGAAGAAAATAATGAATTGAAAGAAAAAGTTAAAGGTCTTGAAGAAACCAGAGAAATAGAAACAGCTCAATTTAAGACTACAGTCAATGAACTGGAACGAAATTTTACAATAATGAAAGATCAATTAACGTCTGAAAATAAGTTACTGGCTGGTAAACTGAATACTTTAGAAGAATTTAGAGCAATTAGAGATGATTTAATGAGAAAATTTGAGAAACAAGAACAAGCTTTTAAAGACCAAGAAATGAAATATAAAAGAGTTATTTATGATGCAGAGAAAAAGTTCGTAATTGGGAAGGATAAACTTAAAAAAGAAATGGAAGCTCGTCTGTTGCAATTAGCGCAAGACTTTCAAGATGCTACAGAACTTAGAATTGCCGCATCTACGCACAGGGTGATTAGAGAGAATATAGCCATAAACAATGAGTTAGATAATATTTTGTCAACTCAAGCAAAATTAGCTGATCAAAATGAGAAATATAAAGAAAGTGAAAGATCTGCCCGCGTTGCTATGGAGTTGGCAGAAGAAGAGAGGGATAAAGCTATCAATAAAACTATTGTTCAACTTAAAGTTATTGAACAATTAACTACCGCTTTTCAAGATATGAAGAAAGAACAGGCACAATTTGAGAAAAAGAATTATGATTTGGATAATTTGGAAAATAAAATACAGAAACTCACTAGAGAAAACGAAAATTTGTCTCTACAAGTTAGGATATTGGAGCAAAACTTGCATGCCAAAATGAGTGATCAAAACAAAGCTATGGTAGCATCTTCAAAAGTGATAAATGAATGCGCAAAATTAAAGAAAATCCTGAAAGAGGCAGCAATTGCAGTACAAGCTGCATTAAAATTAGACGATTGGTCCACAAAAGATCCCACAAGAGAAGTGATGGACAGACAAATATTATTATCGCGTTTGCTTGACATCATAACACAATATCGTGAAATACAACGTACAGAATCTATAGATACTTTAGCATCATTTGGAAAAGTATATGAGGAAGGTGATCTAGGTTTCATTCCTAAAGTGGCTCCAAAAAAGTCTGTAATATCTGCACCATCTTCATATATTTCAAGGGAACCGTCATTAAAAGCCGATAGACGTACTCCTTCAACATCTCTATTATCTGAATCTGTTGGAAGTATTAAAACTATTCCAAGCGTTAAACTGGTACCACCCTCATCAGTACCTCAGTTAGTTGCCAAGGACAGTCTACCATCTTTCGTCACTTCAACAAAGTCGAGCGTGGGTTCTAGCGCAGAACAAGAAGAAATACCAACAGAAGACATGACTATTGAAGAACAACTGGCAGCCAGTAAGTTAGAAATACAGAAATCAATTCTGAAAGATCTAGCATACTCACAAATGGCCTTAGAATCTCAAGCAAGGATGGCAAGTGAACATGAGAAGATGAAGTTATCAAAGTCGGCTATTTTAGAAGTTCCGGGTGAGGAAATGGAAGGCGAGCACACTGAAGGACAAACAGAAACTGAACATACAGAAGGTGAACATGTAGATGAAGAAGGTGAAGAAATATCTAAGCATGAGGAAGAGGAAGCCGAGAAAGAAGAAAAAATAGAGGAGTGAATATTATGAATTAGTGACATACCAATTAATTCGTGTAATAATATGGTAGCCTAAATATATATTTCTATATTCATATTTTAATGTTTAGAAACAATAAAACATATTTTATATTAATTTAACTTTTATTTTCCCTATTAACTTATTAAAGGCTATCATAATTGCCTCGTTATGATCGTATTACCATAGTGAGTTTCATCATTAGTATAATTTTCACAATTAGATATATTATTGCTAAAAAGTATGATCAAGCACATTTGTAAATCCTACCTGCGGAAGCTTGATGGTTGCGATCAAAATAAATGAAAATATAAATATTGATTTCATATATGATACTTTCGCTGTTATCATTGAAATTAAATTATTTATTATAAAAATACGTTATTCTATATTACAATAGTTCTAGACTTTTGAAGAGAGATATACTTGCAAGAGATGTTTCAACGTAGTCCTCAGGAGTAACACCGCATCAACGAGCGTGGGACCATAGGTAGATTGTAATCAATCTGGAGTTGATTATAAATGTAAATGTGTGGCAGTTGCCACTTACATGAGTCACACTTCTCCTTTGATACATCTCGATGAATAAAGTTAAGCTAAATTCTAAATTTCTGTATAACTTCGAAATCTTACCTCGGCTACTATCCTATTATACGATTACTATTATATTATATACCAGGGTCCAGCAGTGGAACTAGCGGCGTGCGAGTGCACCGAGCGACCCTGGGCCGGCGACTCGTCAGTGGTGGTCGCAGAGGTGGGAGCTGGTTGCCGCTGCGGATGCGTGCTGCACCTGGCTCCTGCAGCACGACTGCTAGCAGGATCTGCTAGAGCTTGCCCTTCGAGATCCTTTTGGTTATTGCAGGTAAAAATTTCGCAGCTGGTATAGATGGTCCACGAGTTAAGAAACGTTCAACGCTGTTGAGTGGTAAAATGCTTTTAATTTTCATGATTCAAACCGCCTGGCACGTTAAGAAGTCTGTTAACCTTGTTATGGTGTGATAGCAGTCGTTAAACGTAAGACATTCTAACATAGTCCAAAGACATAGCACCACTAGCAACGTTAGCTATTAGTGATAGACGTTAAGCCCATCCATGCATCCACTTTAAGATCAACGGCTGGACATCCTCCTATAATGGGTATTTTGCCAATAGTCATCGCGTCTGGCATGGTTATTGGTGACCGTAGAGGGATTGATCCAAGATCTGAAGCGTCTTTCTAGACGTTGTTGCCCATCTCGCTGATGCTTTCGTACGACATTCACGGAAGAACGGGAAGAATTACCTCCGGGTGATTCTTACCGTATAGAATCACACCTATTTCTGGCGTAAAGCAGTTCTTGCGTTTTGGTGAAAGGATGTGGTTGCCGGCTCACTTATATGAGGTGACCACGTTAATCCTCGGGAGTAGCAATGCATCTTTGATCGACTTCAGATAGAATCCCTGTATATGAAGTTGCTTACAGATGTCAATGTCCATCAAGTGGGCTACATGCTCGTTTGTTACAAAGAAAAAGCTCATTTCTTTTTCTCATAAAAACCAATGTGATACATAATTACATATCACTAATGAAATATTAACTGTTCATTTATATACGACTAAATGAACAATAAAGCTTAGTAACTTAGTAAAACTGTCCAATCCTCATAGTTGGCGACGTAATAATCCGACGTTATATCGCTGCGTGAAACAACGTCCGGAAAATGAGCTGCAAACAACGTGAAACTTTGTTATGATCTGCGACCTCCTCTGCCAAAGTGAGCTTTTAAGCCACTTTAAACTTGACAAGTTGAGAATATTAGTTTTAGACCGCATCATCATCGTAGGTGAAACTATGTATACATTATAGTTTTAAAGATTAACGTGTAAGTAAACTGATTAACATACACTGATTGAATGAGTGGAACTAAACGGATTTCATACCACACATTGTTAGTGTAAGCGATTGTTTTATTTTTTTTTTATAATTATAAATAGATTCGATGGTCCGCGTGTCTGCGCGGTCACCACTGTAGTGCCATCTGACATCTAAATAATTTAGAATATCCCTCTAATCTTTCTGGGCGGTTTGTGTATACGTCTGAGTGTACGTCAATGGCACTACAACCCAGGAAAAATTCTAATGTGTGGGGGCTATGAGTGTCGAAAGCTGTAGATTAATTAAGAGCTGTTTAGTTCAGGTAATTCAGATAGTAAAATGTTACTTACGTCTCCATTGGAAATCGTGACATATAGTGTGTTTAATCAAAATTTCCAAATTATTTTATCCCTCACATGGGATATCCCAGGTATAGTTCAATTTTAGAGCAAATAAATCATACCGACGACACAGTTCATAAGACCTTTCCTCCTTTTAATACAGCAGTGGAGGATGATATTACAGTATTATTGTAGCATAAATAATAAATCAGAGTAAATCACTGCCGTCGCATAAATCAAACTTATTACGTGTAGCGAGCTCGTGGCTTACTGCGAGATCTGATATTGCATAATAATGATATCTAGTCTGTCTTTAATGTTGTAAAATCTTCCTATATAGGTCAGGAAAAGACGCACGCAATAGAGTAAGCTGTTCGATGTCGACCGAAATATTTCGATGTTAATCATTTAATTAAGCACTATATAAGTAATCAGAAGCTATAAACGCTTATAAATACTTTCTACATTCATAGCCCCACAGTAGGATTTTATCCTTTATCGTGAGTGCAATGGTCACAAAAACACGAATACACAAACAGCCAGACCCAGAACAGAAATCCGAATTCATTATTCACATTTTGTCTGGCCGGGGATCGAACCCGGGACCCACTGCGTGTCAGACCAGTATGGTGACCGCTATGCCAAGCGGGTACTTGGTATTTTGAGAAAATCCTAGGCTATAAAATTTTATATTAATTCGTTTGTAATTTAAGTTTCGTTTATATGATTAAGTTATGTTTTAAGATTGTTTTGTAAGGCTGAATTGAATTGAATTTTCTAAATATTTTGTTTCAAAATTTGAAGTGTGACGTTAGTTACATCATACCGTGAACTTCAACTCTCACCTGGATGGAGACCGAAAGGGACTCAGGACATTCCGGTTCCATTCCTCTGGAGATCCTAGAGTCCTTATCACCTAGGACGGCCACCAGGCGGGTTAAGTGGTTAAAAATTCCTTTTTCCGAGTTCACTCTCTGGTGAAGTCCTTATCCAAATACTGAACCTGTGTTAGTGTATCTCCGAAGTATTTACAAGGAAAACTTCGATTGTTATATTATGTCTAAAAAACATACATCACTAAATTTAATCATGTCCTTCACATAAAACTATGAGCATGGATTAATTTATCTCCGTTTCCTAGAATTTGTTGTAAACATGCACTCAGCTGAAACTGCGCCTCAAAATCCTAATAGTACGGAACTTTAGTTGGTAAAAGTTTTATCAAATTTATATCACCATCACGGGCCATCAAAACTCGCCTGGCTAGTCCAAATTGAATTCTATTTTAACAAGTTGTTAGCTGTAGTTTGCGTTTTAGTTAAGCGCTCCTGAAATAGTTTTCTGAGTGGCCGGATATTGAATTATACCTGTGGCAATATGCATAATTTTACTACGGGGAATTAAATGTATGCAACTACATTGTTTAGAAAATGTTAAAAATGTTTTAAATAAATAAACTAAATTTCAACTTTTACTGCAATTTCGTTAAGTCACTTATTTCATCCATCACTTTAAATTGAGTTAGATGTTTTAGGTATTTTATAGAGCTTGGAATATTCTTATTAGAGCTTTACTTTTATAGAAGTTAAGAGAACAAAAATAATGAAAAATAAAACAAAATATTCAACCAGACACTGTAATGTTTTCCTTGACAGCTTCTTTATACGGTCAATTCTGATTTGAGACACCTTTTTAGAACTGAAAACAGGCAAAACAAACAGATTTTGTGTGATCTGAAGATCAAAAACCATTTTGCGAAGAACCAAAGCTTTTTTACAAGTTACCTGAAAAAAAAACGGTTTGCAAATAGTGGTTACTAAAATGCTAAATTTTTTGCTGTAACTGTTTTATCTACGTTAATCTGATCTGAAAACAAGAAACCTTTTAAGAGCATCAAAGAATATTTTTATGTACACAAATCTGGGCTTGGAAGCGGGAATGGCCCAATTCCGATCCGATTGGCTTTCGATTAAGCAAATGAGTCTCGTTAAACAAGTCGAGTTCTACTGAAAAACCTGTTTAATCACAATCCGTTAGCGAAATCGTGTTGAGATCCTTTCAACCAATTACTGAATTGGGTCTTAAAGTTGTTTCGACGCGAAGAGCTTTTTGTCTATTGCTCATTCTATAATTTGAAAAGTTTTATGTTTTATATTGCTTAATATGCCAAAGGTAGACAAGATATTTTTCGCAGGAAGGCATGCTTTTGGAGCTAAACTCGAAGAAGTCTTCGCATTTTCTGGACTATCAAGGTTATGAGGTTTTGGGATTAGACTGAACAGGACTTGTAATGTTCCTAAATTAATTTATTTAACGTTTATATTTCTTTGTGCACTGGAGAAACAAGAAATAAAAAAATCGAACCTCGGAAAACAAATCGGATTAAACTATGGAGCATATACAAAGCTAAATTATTGGTAATTTTTAGAGTTTAGATAATAACTAATATTAAGTGAAGTGGATTTTAACATGAAGTGGATTTTATTGCTTGCATTTTTTGCTTCTATGAATAAAAAAATGGTTTTGATTAAATAGACAAACATGTATAGTAAGGAATTTAGTATTCTCATGCAAAAACTGTCAAACAAAATAGTATAAAATCTAGCACGCACATATTTATTGTCTGAATTAACACAACGGACTTTATATATGGTAAAGTAGGGTCCTCGCGGGCAGAGCCACGAGCAAAAACTAGTCCTAATTTATCTAGTCCGAACCTTATTTTACTTGAAGTATCAGATGAATACTCATATGTATGTTTTCTTACTTTAGTATTTTTAACGCACTTCCCCTCCTTCATTCCCAAATTATCTTCCATTCCCTCGTAACAAAATAATCGTACAAAAACATTCTAATCGCAATCGGCACGTTAGTGAAATCGCGTCGAGATCTCTTCAACTAATTACTGAGATGGTTCACAAAGTTGTTTCAACGCTCGGAACAGTTGGCAATCCGATGTTTCGGAGTGTGTCGTTTGCACTTCAATTAAAACTTAGCGGCGATTCGTATCGTTCGATCGCGGCTTATCTGTGCTTTTGATCTTGTACAGAGTGAAATGTTTATCAAGTGGTTAGGCAACATCAGTTTTAATTAGTGATAGTATTGAAGCTGTAAGTTTATTAAGTTAGGTTGTCATAGTAATGTACAGCGTATATAATACTGACCACGTGGATATTCCTGCTAATATCACTTGGATTAACTAGCGATTTTTAATATCAATTGGACTTACGGACCAATACGACATGTCGATATTATACCTATATCTATCTTTTATTTACACTGTAGTACAGTTCGACAAAAATATATTTTATGTGTATTTAAATAAAGATCATATAAGTACACAAGTAGGAATGCTAAAAAAATACGGACATGATAATATTATTTAATATCGATATAATGACATGAAATTGTCGTTATTTTGAAACCATAGTCTATTTCATTGTTGTTATTGTCATAAATTTTATGAATCGATACTACCCCAACTTTAAAGTTTAAACAACATACGCAACATCGCAACCACAACCAGGCGCGAGCACTAGTCTATAATTAAAATCCAAGTCAATTTAGTAAGGCCTAACCTTGTTTGTTACCTAACAAATGGGTTTACGAAGACAGCTTAGTTTCGGGTCGGTATTAGAATACTATTGAACGTTGGCTTTGACGTAAACAGTCTAGATCTCTGTAATGCTAATGAACTGTAGCCATTTGATTAAACATGCTGCGGGTATATGAACTAAAACCTAAACAGATTCACTGTGAGATGTTACACAGACTTGTGTTCTTCATTGTACACGAGTGGTTACAGAGAATCATTATTTTGCTTTTTAAAAGCTTTTCTTTAACTTGCAATGTTGTGAAGTAACTATGTAGATATAGATCAAATCTTGAAAGCTGGATTTAAACCTTCTCAGAGTCATATTTAGCTGAAATTTGGAACACACCTTTAGTTGTAATTAACTACAATACTAATTATATATAATTGCATTAATTATATATAATTAGTATCGTTGTTAATCCAAAATGGCCGCCACAACAAAATGGCCGACCACATATTTTTGTACAACCCTGGGTGTATAATACTAAAATAAGTTGTCTGCCAAGCGACATGCTCTTTTATTTTATAAAATTTTATAACTCAACAAAAGGGTTTGACTACTACAAAGTTTAATTTTTTCTTTTCAGTGCGTTGTAATAAAGTCTTGTTTTTTTTTTTAAATATTTTTTTATAATTATTTATATTTTTCAATGACACGTGTATGCAAGATCGCACGCATAAATTATTTAGTCGGCGAGATTAAAGTCTAATCGTATCAAATCGCTATGATGCAATGCTAAACTTATGTAGAAAGAATATTTTTTTACAAGAAAACAAAAAAAAAAGTAATAAAGCAATTCATTTTAACAAATAAAACGTATATTGTTATAAAAGTGAAAAATAAATAGGTTTATCTCAATGTTATAACCCCGAGCATAATATTCAAATTATGTACGACTATTACGAGTATAAATTATATTTAAAGAGCAATAACACTTACCTAACTTCATTTATAAAAAAAATATTTTTATACTGTATTCAAATTGTAACAAGTACAAAGATTTTATATAGTGGAACTTTGGCAAAATTAATTTTCAAAAATACATACGCTGTACCCTCAATTCAATAGTCTAGTGTCCATAACTTCATTTTTCAGAAAATGTAGTTTATGTTTTCTCTAAGAAAAGCGCTTAAAATCTGAATCTTACTCTTGGGTGACATCATTTTTGCTTCTTTCGGGAATCGGGACGAACAGTTCCCAGAAGTGTCGTAGCGAAGTCATTTTCTGGAAAGAAAATTACAAAGAAGTTTTAAGTTTTATTTCCGAATACGTTAGGTATTATATTAGTCGTCAGAAAGCTATACTTCTCATACTTGTGCTACTCTTTTACATATGCTGCCTATTTATCTCCAATCTATTACATAAACTCACAAACGCTTACGCAATAGTCGTTTTAGTACACTACACACTACAGATGTCTAATCCAGCTCCAAAACAAACCTTCAAACTGCCTAAATCCATTATTATTTAACAAATTACACAACGTTAATTGCTCATATTTGCTATCCTATTCAGTTGAAACGCGCGATACCATATTGTGGTTAAATATAACTACTAGAGTTAAACACTTAAGTGAACACGACTGTGATTACTGGAGTGGAGCTCTTGTTCAGACGAGATGTTTCGATTAAACCAATATACGAGCTTTCAATGCCATAAATATACACGTAATTAAACAAAGATTAAGAAATATGACAATAGATGATTTGCACGTGTCACGCAGAGCGTTTGAGGTAATGCTCTACTCGCAACGTGACATGGTTAAGAAGTTTTGTGGACTTGGAGTCTATCATGCCACGCAGTTGGTACAATAACGACGTAAATGTATTAGTAATACCAAGTAATAGAATTAAGTCGAGCGGTATATACTGCACTTGCAACGTTATATGAGTTTACGGATAAACACAGATTTTTTCTGGTCTCACTTTTAGGGTATTAAGAGTTCACATTTTTTAAAATCTTATTAATATGAAGTAGCAAACGAGCAAGCAGCCAACCTGAGTAAGTGGTTACTGCCGCCCATGGACATTTGTAAGCAACTTCATATAGAATAGGGGTTCTATATGAAGTACACGTTGCTACTCCCGAGGACTGAGATGGTCGCCTCATATAAAAGTGAGCCGGCAACCACACCCTTCCAACGAACCGCAAGAACTGCTTCACGCTAGAATTAGGTGTGGCGGTGGTACTTTCCCGGTC
>DWNE01010528.1:0-10295 GCA_018249875.1 Cecropterus toxeus
TAAACATAACAGGTAAAGTAAACCTAATGCGTTTATCTCGTTATAAACTCTAAATATTCTCTGGCCGTCCTGCGAAATACAGCAGGCGTCGAAAAAAACAAATCTAGACTCTGATCCCAAAGAAGAACCCCATTAAGAAAGCATATATATATATACGTGACGAATAGATAACCTCTCTTCCCTTGGGAAGTCGGTTAAAAAATAAATTATATGTTGTATTTTGATAATTGTTACCCTTTTTTATTTTTCTGTATTTTCGAATTTTCCACAAAACAACACTGTATACAAACATCCAAAATGTATGTATATCAACTATACATTCATCCTGTATAAGTTCTATCGTTTCTTATAACCTGTAGCTATTAATACAAGATCACACATGATTACTTTGTCATTTACTTTAATGATACGTTGCAATCGCAACCTCTTGCAAATCCTCAATTGAAACTTTGTGATTGAGATGACGCGACGGAATGATGCAATGATCGATAATGATGGGATGAATTGAATGGTATACTAGTTGATGCTCGCGACTTCAGTTTGATAAAAATACAGACCATATGTTTAGGTACCATGACAATATTGTCATGATAATAAAAAGTCCCTCCCCTTTTTACCCGACTTCGTCAGGAGGGTAATGTTTTTCGAGCCTATATATGTATATATGTTTTCATGTTAGTATGTATGTTTGTTTGTATGTAATTATGTATGTCCATTTCTTTGGCACGCGCTACAGCCCAAACGCCTTGACGGATTTCGATGTATTGCATATCATTCGAATCGTCTTTATTTGAAGAGTGACATCGGCTATATAATTTTAAAAAATGGCGCCTGGAAATGGAGGAAAAAGGAGGGGAGACACGAGGGGTGGGAGAACGTTTTTATTACTGTTACGATACATTATGGGTATCAAATGAAAGCTACTAAATATACCGCTCTAAAATTATATGTTAAAATAGTTCTACTTAACTTTACTGACAACAATTAACATAAGCATTAAATTAAATATATATTTTTTTCTAAATTTTGTTTTTTTTTTTTATAAATATCATTCAATGTATATATATATATGAGCAAAGATTTCGTTTTAAGCTGTCGGGTTTTTTGTTTGAATGTTTTAACGATGTTACTAGTTGCCTATATTACTTTAAAATGTATACCTTATATTACGTTACAAACTGAGATGTCAATGATATGTCATTTGTTATAATACGTCACGTTGTTTGGTCAAATAAAAATGACATGAAATGGACATACATACATAAATATAAACATAGTTCGAAAAACATTACCCTCCTTCTGACACTGGTAAAAACTACTAGAACAAACAGACAAACAATTTTATGCTATAGATAGATTAATGATGAAGCTGTTGTGCAAATGTTTTGATGTTGTGTTGCATGTACGTACTCGTAATTAAAAGAGCTCCGCGTAAGATATTTCCGGTGGCATAAGTGTCCTTATATACAAGTTAGAATGGAATGAGTGTTAAATCTATTCACACTTTCTACACTCATATCCCCACACAAGGATCTGTTCCAGTAGTGGGTGCAGTGACACACAAAGATGAATACACAAACACCCAGACACAGAACAGAAATCTAAATTATTCAGATGTCTGTCTGGCCAGCGATCGAACCCGGAACCCACTGCGTGTCACACTGGTACGGTGTCACGGATCGTCAAGTAGTTCAACCGGGGAGGTACCACAAGCATTTTTCTGAGGTTGGTTATAAATTTCTGCTGGAAAATTTCCATCGTGGTTTCCATGTCACAAAACACCCACGAAAGGTGTTAAGAATAATAAAAAACTCGCAAGAATATTAAAAAACTCGCTGGATAGGTTGTATGCATGTGCAAAAATATTTTAATGAACACAAACCTTGAAGAAATCTTTATCTGACTGGGAAACGAACCCCGGCTCCCTTAAAATTGATTCATACAAACCATCACCGCTTAGCAGCCATCGCTAATTAAATATAAACCACCGTGTAACAGAACATTGACAAAAGTTGAAATCATGTAAATCTTATCCTTTAAAATCGATTTGCAATATGAACTTTATTGTACACATATAAGGAGTTCACACCATACAATCTTATTATAACTGGATTTATTAAATATAACAAGTAAAGCAGGATTATTCGTCCCTTTCACACGCCACGCGACGATATACCCAACTCGTTCTACCACTAACCTTTAGGTATTTTTGTTTCATTCTCCCGGCACGCTTATAGTGTCATCCCGCTCGCTCTGGGTGAATGCTCGATACATCCGTTGGAAACGAGTTCGAGATGTGACAGGTGCAAAACAACTTGGCTGACCGAATACATTCCTTGGTCAGTTTTTTTTAATCAAAATGGCCGCTATGTTGCCAGATGGTATATGTTTGATTTTGTATTATCTGTATTCGGTATCTGTGAAATAATTTTTGTACGTGTTTCTGTATGTCTGATTAAAAATAAAATTTTAAGCTACATTTTTTTTATGCATACTGATTTTGGAAATTGTTGTAGAACTTTTTATGGAACTTCTAAGCAAAGATGAAAGTTTTGAAAAACGGTTACAAGCTTTTTACCATACAGTATTTGGCAGGTTCTGTTCTGTGGTATAAAAGCTGCCTGAATTAAAGTAACAAACATGACTTTTCGAAAAAGCTCATCAGTATTAAAAATCTCTGCATCCCATCAAACCATGCGATCTTTTACCGACCTCAAATATTAAAACTTTTACAAAGAGCCAAATAGACATTCATTGATGCCAATGTCTATGTATGATTCACATATCTTCAATACGTCTAACAGCTGTTTAAGGTCAGCTGGACACAGGCCTCCTCTGAAGAGGGCCCCTGTCAATTGTCGCCGCGCGTGTTTGAGACCGTCGAGGTAGACACACAATAAATTATTATAAAAAATATATTTTAAAAAACGCTTTAATTTTAATGCGCCGAAAAACATAAAATTTGAGGCAGTCACACTCACCATTTTGTTACATTGTACAATTTTTTTTATCATACAAAAGCTTATCGTAAGGTTTTCCGGATTAGATTTATTAAGGTCTAAGTCTGTAATTGCCTGATTCATTCTATTTCCAAGTTTTAATGTGATACCAATTTATGTACTTTCATTTGATGCCCATATAGGAAATGGGCCCATATGGAAGGTTGCACAAAAATGTGTAATCTGCCATATTGTTGCGACGGCCATTTTAAATTAACGTAAATATTGATTATATTTATTTATTCAGAATGAAAATTGCATCCCAAATCGCAACGCAATCTAACACTGAGCATTGGGTTAAAGCTTGCAAAATAAGACCTAAACAAACTTATTTACATACAAGATTGCAACTTTAAAAAGCTTCTAAAATGAAAAGACACTCCTGCAATAAAACTCTACAATATTGCTTGTAATTAAATACATACGATATTATTACTTAATTTAATACATTTTGTTATAAGAATGAAGTAGGAAACGTGCATGCAGTCCACCTGATGGTAAGTGGTTACTGCCACCCATGGACACCTGTAAGCAACTTCATATAGAACAGGGGTTCTATTTAAAGTCGATCACAGATGCGTTGTTACTCCGGAGGACTGAGATTGTCGCCTAATTTATAAGTGAGCCGGCAACCACCGTCCACAGAAAAGCAAGAACTGCTTCACGCTAGAAATAGGTGTGGCGGTTGTACTTCCCTGGTCGATCTACATTGGTTTTACCTGGTGAACCACATTATGAAAGATGTATACCATATTTGATCTCAATCGGACACTGAGAAATGGGTTAAATCAGCTTGCAAGATAAGACCTAAACATACTTACAAACATTGCAAGTTGATTAAAAGTTTCTAAAATAAAATGATATTCGCATAAATTATCCTGCAAGAAAACCCTACTATCTTGCAATCGATACATACAATATGATAAACGAACGCGCTCATGGGCAGAAGTTAGCGAGTTGCAGCGTGCGAACATTTTTTCGTACAAGACAACTTCGGGGAACCATTCCTTTTGACTCTCCCGATGGCTTCGATTGATTGGTTTTTAAGAAACCATTCGTATTCATGATGGCTGACAAATTGTTTTAATGTCTTCTTGTCGAATTTCATCACGATATGCTTTTTGAGCGAGCGAAATGAATGAAGGAATGGAAAATTATTATACTACCTATATTAAATCTTCACATTTTTTTTAAAGGACTGCGTCAGAAGGGGCGCATGTTTTCCGAGCGTATGTATGTTTGTTTGTATGGATGTGCATTTCTTTGGCATGCGCATGCCCAAACTCCTTGAGTATGACAAATGTCATACATTTCGGATTGCGGAGCGACATAAGCTAAATGTATAAAAAGTGGCGCATGAAATAGTGGAAAGGGTTTCTAGTTTCTTTATGATTATTACAATATAGGTATCAAATGAAAGCTAGTACCTAAATAGACCGCTACAAAAATATACATATAATTATTATAACACTTGTATGTTACTATTTTGACGCAAACTTAAAAGGATCAAATTAAATAAATGACCTGATATATGATATAACCTGATGGCCAATTTTTTTAGCATTCGTATTATGTTTCATAATATTTTTCTGTCATCTTTCTAATGTAATCAGGAAGAAAGCATCAAGACTACATTTGCTTCTTCAATGTTCTTCAATATAAAATAAAAAAATCTAAAACAGTTGTATTGTTACATCTGTAGTCAAATTTCTTGTGTATTGTAGTTAAAATTTCTAATTAATTGCTGCTATCAGGTGAAAAGTGTAATAAGAAAACGTACAACTACATAAATACTACTAGCTAAATTATCAGTAAACATGTTTCTGGACCAGATTGCTTACTAGTAGCCTCTTTTAGTTTGAAAATGCGTCAAAAAGACAAAAACAAAGTAGTTACTACCGACGCGTAGTTTTTTTGTTGCCGCCATTGCGCTCCCTTGTAGTAACTGCATACTTATTTTCGTTTTATTGGCAATAAAGACCAAAGGATGTGAAATTATTCTCGTACAGATGTTGTTTCAGTTTTAATAATACATACAAGTAATACATGTTTTAATTACAGAAAAGATTAAACACAAACAAAAACATAAATGTTAAAAATTGTAAAACAAAAAACACGACTGCATAAAACAATTGTTTTGTCCATAATTATATACCTTTTTACGCTTTATATGAGTTTTCGAGATAATAGTTAAGTAAAGAACTATAATATTTACGGCTCACTTTTATATGAGGCGACCATCTCAGTCCTCGGGAGTAGCAACGCATCTGTGGTCGATTTCATATAGAATCCCTCTTCTATATGAAGTTGCTTACAAATGTCCATGGGCGGCAGTAACCATCAGGTATACCACTTACCATCAGGTGGGCTGCTTGCTCGTTTGCTATTTCATATTTGTAAAAAAAAAAAAATTAAAACTAAAAGGTACATACACTGTGATACAAACTCTCGAATCCGCGTGCAAAAAAGTAGCTAGATACCAGTTATACAATATAGGATTATAGCGGACTGGTCGGCGGTGGAATTAATTGCTCGACTTAAGCTCACACGCCACTATATGACCGGTACACGCGTAATTCTTATGACAAACTGGCTCAATTACTAGGTCTTCCGCGACTGGTCACGATCAGCCCGAAGCAAGTAGAAAGAAATCGCTTTAGTTCATGTCTACTTTACAGTCGAGTTGGGTAACTTTGAATAAAACTGGTTATATATTTCAATTTTTTTTTTTTCAGAATAAGAGTTCAATCTTACTCATGATAATAAAGTTATCAAAATTTAAGGATCTATCCGTGTAAGGATTCAGTGTAATGTTGCCAATGTTCTAGAATCGCGGGATTTGTCAATTTTGTGGGATATTTTGTAGTAGTAAAAAACCGCTATTTTTATAACGAAACAATACGCGCAGATTAATTAAACTTTAAATAAAAATTTAATTATAGAAACTACCTATTTATATTTTTTTACTTGTTCTCAGTCATTGAAACTAGGTATTTTTATTGCAAATTATATGATTATGATTCGCGGAACTTAATTTTCGCGGAACATTTAATCCCTAATTAACCCCCTATCTATATATGTACAGATATATAAATTTCTCTTAGTGGGTGTATACGGTATAAAATGAACGTGTTGTCCAAATTTCACGGTTAAAGCTTTAGTAGTATAGGTTTTGCGATGATTAATCAGAAGCGAGTATCCTTTCTCTTCTAAAATACACATGGAAGATAAATGAAATATATATAGAGCGTCCGGCTCGCGGCGTTGGAGCCTTCGATGACGTGGAGTACGTCCGTTCAATTTTATCTACAAATCATTTGGTAATTCTCATTTTTCTCCGTTTCCTACAGTATATCCATGCATTTAAGTATTACCAAAATAAAAAGAAATTGTTTTTTAAATACTCAGTTCAAAGTATATTAGAAGCATTGAATCCGAAAGTATGATTAGGAAACATATTAACCCATTACACGCACTCGATACTTTAATAAAATGAAGTATACGAATGAATGAGACGAGGATTGGACACTTTCTGTAGCAACTTTACTCAGTGTGGTACAATATCTAGATATGGTAACTTTTATTTTGCTCGTCAAAGTAACATCTGGCAAAAAATTAAAGAAAAACATTACGTTTATTGCCTCGTCTTTAATATAATGTGAAACACTATATTAAAAACGAAGCTTTAATAAAATGAACTTCTATAAGTATGTTAATATGTTTTAGTACCAAGACATACGAGTGATAAATATTTGAATTTGGGCAGTAAGTAGTTCTTTATGATTTTAGACTAATATTATCGTGGAAATGATACACTTTAGTGTTATATCAACCCAGTAATATGTTCGAAATATTGGTAAAAAGGAATTTAAAAATCGCATATCGTGAGTTGCACTCTTAACCTACTAAAATGTAAGTAGTTCCATCGCATAAACGCAAATATATAAACCTTTTTGATTTTAAGCGTTTTATTCAAAAACCATAAGCTCGAATATTTTCTAACAAAACTAATTATAGTGTCTTCTATCCAATTCTACCAAAAAACACTATCTATATTCTATGTGTATTTTGATCAGTTCTGGCAACACGAAACTCGATTCGTAAGGCTGACAAACGTGCCAAAATTGCTGATCGGCGAATATTTAGTAGCTTATGCATAAATACAGATACGCAAAACAATCGACGATTGACAGATTTTTCGAATGAAATTAAAGATGTACAGCTCATCGGTCGCTTAAGCAACAAATTGGTTGCTTGAACAGCAACTTCTTAAGCAACTGTTCAGTAGGTTAAGCGACAAGGCAGCTTTAACAACTATCGCGCAAACGATAGTGGCCAATGGACGGTCAGCCTTACGAGTCGAGTTTCGTGAACTTACCGTTGAACGTTTCTAGAAAACGTTCGACTGGAAGTGTCACGGTGATTCATACTTTGGTTTGATGACCCTGTCTCAACGTTATTCGACGTTACGCCTTTACTCGCTTGACTCTTCCACTGAACTAACGGTAACGTTTCGGTACCACGAAAGATATAATGGACTTGTTTTTTTTTTATATAAAATTGAAATAGTAACAACGAGCATACAGTCCGTCCAGGGTAAGTAGTCATTGTCGTTCATGGACATCTGTTACCAAGTCTACATATAACAAAGGTTCTATATGAAGTCAGTTACGCAAACGCGTTGACACTTCTAAGGACTTTTTTATCAGACCTAAGTAGCTAACTAGCATGCAGTCCATTTGATGGTAAGTGGTCATTGCCACCCATGGACGGCTGTAAGCAACTTTATACTATATGAAGTCGATCACAGGTGCGTTGATACTCCTGAGGACTAGGATGTTCGCCTCAAATATAATTAAGCCGGCATGCACACCCTTCCACCGAAACGCAAGTGCTGCTTCACGCTAGAAATAAGTGCGGCGGTGGTCCCTCTCCGGTCGAACTGCACTGGTTCTATCACCTGCTAAACTTAGACCTGGCATCAATCCTACAACAAGACGCTTGCAATCCTTTAAGAGGACTAACATGGTCGTGTTACATTAAAGTCAGCTAGCATCGACAGTGTCTCACAAAGACGCATGAACTGTTTCACACTCGAAATTGACGGTCAAACGGAACTTTCCTGGCCAACCGCAAAGATTCTACCACCTTTGAAAACTTTTACATATATTTAAAAGGCAACATCTCTATCATGTCTTGTAATTCTGGCTAGTAAACGTTTATTTAGTGCAATGTAATGGTTGTCATATTGCTAGGCACGGGTTGTATCTCAGTGAGGATGTTTTACCAAGCTGGCAGAGATAGGAATCTTATACTTCACATCTACACTTTTGAGATACATTAAAGAATTTTCAGGCAATAATATGTTTTGTTAATATAAGCGATAATTATAAAATATATAATAAATGCACGTTGCAATTGCAAAATATACAGTGACTTGAAATTGAAATTCAAATATAAATTGTAAAGGTAATGAATGTTAAATTAATGACTTGCCTTTTACATTTCAAGCTAATATTCATTGCACAAAAATAATGGATTAAAATAGGTAAATGAGCCACTGGTGAAAAATAAAATATTATTAATATGAAAGAATTGCCTAGTAATTTTGGTGACAGATCCGTTGACAACCTCAGGACTTACGGAGATTTGGAACTTTTTGTCTTACTATTAACGTATTTGACGACCCGCGCGGCCGAGCGGTCACCATACCGGTCTGACGCGCAGTGGGTCCCGGGTTCGATTCCCGGCCAGACAGATATATGAATGATGAGTTTAACTTTCTGTTCTGGGTCTGGGTGTTTGTGTAGTCGTCTTTGTGTGTCCATGGCACCCATGACACAGGAGAAAATCCTAGTGTGGGGCTATGAGTGTAGAAAGCGTCTATTTTTTTTTTAATCTTGAACGCTACTTTTTGCAACAAGTGGCGATCATTACGATCAATAAACAAACACAAAACCATAAAAATATCAGATGAAGGTGGTCTCAAAACGAAGTAAACAAATCGACACGTGCGTTTATTTAGGTTTGTCATTCCGTTTCCTTTAAGGAGTTAACGGCCTACATTGTAAGACGAAAAGTCATCGACATCTTTATTAAGAAACATGCTGTGCGTAAGGTTGTCAACATATTCGCAAAAATGTAAAAAAAATACGCTCCGATAAATATCGTATTTTATGTAAAGACGCAAAATACATAAAAAAAAATTGTTACTTATTTATTATTTATTGTCCTAAAAAATATTTTTAGCAGTCAGTCACTTTTCGTCTAAAAGTTACATGCTTCATAACATCAACAAGTTCTAATTGTCAGTCTCAATCCCAAAGTAATAACGATACAGAATTCCTTGACGTCTTGTCAGTGTGGAAATATAATAATTTTTTTACGTATCTATTATATTTTTTTAAACGTAAGTATAGTACGCAGTCCGATATAATAAAATATTATTTTAATACGGTTGGCAGCCCTAGCTGTGCTTGTTGCCCGCGACTCCGCTCGCTCGGATTACGTTCTTACTTCTTATTGCTAATTTTATTCCCCCTTCGACCCCTCACCCGGTGACACCCCGAATACTACCATGCATGCCACCAACCGATATCGCAGCGCAGCTTTCTTTCGAACTAAAATTGTTACTGCTAATGTACAAAGTTACATATCATTCGCAAATGTATGCTAAAGTCTAGATCAACAACATACAAAAAAAGTAAAAACATGTGAATCGAACACCAGCCATTATGGAATTATAGCCGCACAAATACACTGACAGAGAGACGTTGTGTTTATAATTTGTAAGAATTAAAAAAAATGACCCATGTATTTATTTAATATGAAATTCTTCTCATTATTTCAAATGCATGCAATATACTGAGGTTCTTCGATATATATTTGCAATTCTAGATACAAGTTTACTCCTACGGAGACTTACAAATTCCTGTATCTTTTCTAAAGGGATCCCCTAACACACAGATTTTCTTGACTCCGCATTATATGCGGCACATACAAACATATACAGACACATACAAAAAAGTCAAACAATGCATATACCTGTCATTAAAGCTTGATGGATGATACATACAAATAAAATTAATACAGTTATTTTGAAATCACAAACAGACACCACCCACACGCCGATTCAATTATTTGTAGTATCATTAATATGAGAGTCGAGATTTCAGTATACAGACCTTAGTAGATCTGGGTCAAACCACGTACCACAAAATGTTTCGCCGGGGTCAAAACCGCGTGGTGATGGCGCAACCTTGCGATTCAAGGGAGCCACTTAGGCCTTCAGTTTTT
>DWNE01010529.1:0-10295 GCA_018249875.1 Cecropterus toxeus
CGAGGATTAAAGTGGACATAAAAGTGCAAAAAGATCCATCAATGGATCTTTTCAATGGATTTTAGTGGACAGAGGCACATTTTTTGCCATAAAACAAGAAATATTTGCATTTGTAAAATTTCTACCTTAGTACATAGTAATAGTACGTTAATAGATAGGAGTAATATTACATAAAATTAAAATATCAGTCATTTCGTAACGTTTATAAAAAAGTAAGTAATAATCATGGATAATATTATGTCGATAAAATTATTGAATTCTGCCCACTCTTGCCGTCCGCAACCCCGAAAGCCTCTTTTCGTCGTCTCTTACGATAGGCAGAGGCTACCGTAGCAATATTCTTATCCCAGAACTATAGGGATGAGGGTGTTATAACCATCAAAAATATAAATCAATCACATTTTGCTTCTCAAAAAAGTATTGAATCATTTCGAATTCTGTCGATATCTGTTTCATCTCATTCGCGAGGTTCGTAACTCAATTCTATGGAGACGTTAATTTGACACGAGAATAGTCTTTGGAGATAAGAAATTTATAAGATGTATTCTGTTAGCAACTGCAATTCATTGAACATTTTTGGGAAATAATAGCCAAAGTTGAATATTTTGTTTAGATTTAGAATGAGGCTGAAAACGTAAGGCCACGTAAAATTTGGATAAATGCAAAAAAAAACAAGTTCAATAATTATTAAAGAATAATTGACGGATTGAATATCGATGCAATGTATCTCATCTCAAAATTTTACTACAACTAATGCGAACTGATGTGGAAGTCATATTTCTGATAGTATACAAAAAAATTTCATCACGTTTGATTTTTGTAAAAAAATATTTTGCACACTTGTTTATTTATCATTGTTACTTTTACAAACGCGACATATATTATATTTTCTAGTGTGTATCATTTTATATTTTTGATGTATGATGTATATTGTCAATTTACGTTACTCAAAAAACACGATAAATTTCATCCATATTTAAGAGAGTCGTCCATGAAAGTGGCGTGACGTGCCTTCGTGACACAAACTCTAATCTAAATCCACTGAATGACCTTGTTCTCTTTATTCAAAATTATTATTTTCTCTCTAAATTTTCGTTAAATTACTTGAAGTAATGTCGATTTGCCACCATTAGGTCGCCGACCTTCGAACCAAGACCATCCATCTTTTTATCGTTCGTTTCTAGGGTTCCAGACCCAAACTGTAAAAAAATCGTCTTAGTTTCCATAATAACATAGGCTATATAATTTAAAAAATGGCGCCCGGAAATAGGACAAAAAGGGGACCTGGAGACCTGGAGACTACACTAGTTCTACCACCACCACACCTATTTCTAACGAGGTAGGATACTGGAGGTACCACCGACACACCTATTTCTAACGATACGTCTTAGTCCTTGAAAAAAGCAACGCGTCTGTGATCGACCTAAATAGGACCTCAAAAAAAAAGAAGAAAAAAAAGTTTTAAATGAAGTTCCTTACAGATGTTCATAAGCGGCAGTAACCATTTATCATCAGAGTGATAGCATTCTCTTTTGCTACTTAAATGTGATAAAAAAACCAACGTGGGTGTAGAACGCCTTTATTTGAAATCATAAACCATGGAAATGGAGTTACAGCAAACAGAATATAGTTTTTAATAAAACATGTAATTTTGTACAGGCAGCTACGCTTCAAGAATTGTGAAAATAACTTTCTTGGAAAACTTAGCGATATGCATTTTGCTTTATTGTCTATGTTTACACCAGTTCCTTTTCCAGAAATTACGTAAAGGAATATGTACGAGCTGTTTTTAAAAATTCTCTATAGTAAAATCTTGTTGTATGAATTTGATATCTGACATGTAGAATGCAGTTTTGGATTTTTGCACGGAAAATTTCTAAAGTTATGTGCGTAAAGATTTAATTCCAATATTGGGGCCCGCGTGCGAATCGCACGACACTGTAAAGTATAAATTTGTGTGAAACTCTAAACTGTCTAATTTTATGAGACAAAATTTAGCTACAAATTGTAGTGAAATTAATTGGGATTCGCTCTAAACTGACGCATGCAGCACCAAGCGAATATTTCTATCGAAAATTAATCGCTTATAGTGAACAGTCTATGTAGCATATAGACCAGCTCTAGGGAACCTTTTTATGGTTGCGGACCCAGTTAAATGTAAGTAAAGGAAGAGGTCGTCGGCATGGTTTTGAGCTGCCCTCTGGAAATGGGTCAAGGAAAAAGGTCTTTGCCCGCCACCTGAAACTTGCCGCCCTAAAACATGCAAAAACAGGGCGTGAACACAATTTTCCAGGAAATAATTTCACGAAAAAAAGGTCTTTCAATCTTTCCTCTTATCATGCGATGGGCCGCATTCTGAGTCGAGGCACATGAGGCAAGGCGCATGAGGTCCGCAGGCCGACTGCAGACAATCTTATCTTACTTACATTATGAAGGCAACAGTTGATCTCTTTCACACAAAAACTACTGATTGGATCGCTGAAATTACGCACACGGATAGCTGATTTAACACACTTGACCAAAGCGAAAAGAACCCGCTGGAATAAGCTGGTATACGTTGTAAATCATATCCCCAAAGTCACATCATTGTGTAAAAAGAAAACATATCAGTGATTCGTCTTTTTGTTGATTAAACGGCCGTAACAAGTAACCTAATTCAAAAAAACCTAGTTCAAACACATGCATAAAAAGGCAGCGGAATTATGGCACATAATGTATTAAAACATGGGGTACACATTACCACCACGGACTAAGCTACTATGCGATATAGCTCATATGCTCGAAGTTACATCGATTATGTAAATACTAAATAGTGAACATTTCAATGTAAAATCGAAAACTAAAGTAGTGCTTCGCCAAATTTATTCTAGTAACGTAGTAGAGTGCATTTACACGATTTGCCTTTTTTGGAATACACGTCCTCAACTTACCTAATTCCGAAAAACCTAGTTCAAACACAAATGCATGAAAAAGGCAACGGATTATGGCCATATAATGCATGCAACGACGTGACAACGCATACACAGTTCGCGGTTTCCGTGAACTAGATTGAAGATACTCGTCTGGTCTTATATTGCACTGAATAGCGCGTTTTATTTTTAGACCTTTTGTATTTTAATAAACATCTTGGTCTAAAACTGGGTGTATACTGGAATAACAGTTGCTTCCATTTAGTATTCGTTTTTGAACTAGGTTGTTTATTATTGGATGAAAAAAATAAAAAAAATAAATTTAATGATAGCGTTGTTAAATATAGTCATTTTTTTTGTTCTAAAATTGATAGCATGTCATCGGAGAATTCTACTTAATAACATTATTCCGAAAATAATGCGAAATATCGACCATATTTCGCCGTATTTAATCTTAGAATCCTTATGAGGATTGCGTAGGGAGACCTTATGTTATTTATTATTAGTAGACAGGCAGCACCGTTTTTTTGAAAAATTATTTATCTATAATAGTAGATAATAAACAAGCTTAGCTCAGTGGAGTTTTGAACACTAAGAGATAGATAGAGCAATTGTTACTTCTAATGAGGCGAAAAGTCCAAAAAATGTCGACATTTTGAATGTAAATGCATATTTTTTCTAAAAGCTCATTAATTTTGGCGACCATCTATCCTCGGCAGTAGCAACGCATCTGTGATCGACTCACATAGAAACTCTGTTTTGTTTGAAGTAGCTTGCAGATATCCTTACGTGACAGTAACCACTTACCATCATATGGACTGCATGCTCGCTTGCTACTCCAATCTGATTAAAAAATAAAAATCAAAAAGAGATTTATTTAAACATCAATTTGTAAATGGAATATTTCTGTTCGTTGAAGATGTGTTGTTACCTACTTATATGTAACTACTTGTATGTTATATAACATGTGCACAAAGCCAACGAGAATAATTAAGGTTTGTTTTCGCTTGGACGCTGCAAAAAGTTGTAACAATTGAAGAGCTCGGAACAGCTGAACTTTTGTCGAACAGGCGTTCATTGTGTTCGAATCATTAGTGCTTTATGTTTGTTAAAATGAAATGACTATGAAATGTACATACTTCGTTTTTAAGGTTCCGTAGCCAAATGGCAAAAATTGGAACCCTTATATATTCGTCATGTCTGTCTATCCGTCCATCTGTCCATATGTCACAGCCATTTTACGCGGAAACTATTAAGACTACAGCGTTGAAACTTAGTAGATAAATGTATTCTGATAACCGCTTTCCGAATTGTGTTCAAAAATAAAAAAAATATATTAAATGTAGGGGGCTTCCTATACATGGAACGAAAATTAAAAAAATATTTCATCTTACCTACAAGTATGGGGTGTCTATAGAAAGGTCTTCATAAATGGCATTGAGGTTTCTAAATCCATTTTTTCTCACATTCGTTCGTTTGAGACATAAGCCCTTTCAAAGCGGTAAATTATATGTACCTCCCCCCCCCCTATTTTTAAAACTAAGATTGTAAAATCTAGATAAGACATATGTATGTTGTAGATGTTAAAAAAACTTTTAACGAAAATTGGTTCGAACGAGATACAGTTGAAAGTTTTTGAGATATAGCACTTGTTCAAAAACCGTATTACATAACTTTGTTATTCATACAAACATTATGAAAAACAAATTCATGTTGGTAGTTGGAAAACCGTTCCACTTTATTTATTATTTTTACAACACAGCTATATTTTCTCTTTAGTATTTGTGAATGATAATGCTACGGAACCCTTCGCCTGCGAGTCCGACTCGCACTTGACCAGTTTTTTTCATACAATATATCGTTTAGTATATATTGCTGCTTAGATTGAAGAACATAACTCAACAACGCGAAGTTTATCGAAGAGGGAGGCAAAAATTTACAATCATATGTGTTTTTATCTGTTCATGAATGACTTTAAGATAAAAACACCGTTTTTATAAGAATGAAGTAGCAAACGAGCATGAATTTCCTGATGGTAAGTGGTTACTGCCCATGAACATCTGTAAGCAACTTCATATAGAATAGGGGTTCTATCTTAAGTCGATCACAGATGCGTTTCCACTTTCGAGGACTAAGATGGTCACCTCATATAAAAGTGAGCCCGCAATCACATCCTTCCACCGAAACGCAAGACCTGCTTCACGCTAGAACTAGGTGTGACGGCGGTACTGCCACGGTCGAACTACATTGTTTCTACCACCTGGAAAAAGGCTATATCAAGGCCATTGATCACGATGTACTTAGACCACAACCAGTACTTGTTCCGTTGCAATGTTTAAAAATTTTACGTGTATTAAAATCAGTCAATTCAATTGGACCATAGAGTATGCCAAGGAAATGTACATCGCATCGAAGAACGGGTAATGTTCTTTTAACGCACTCGCGTCAAAAGAATGTTTTGGTGATAACATAAAATTAAGTTACCCTCGGTAACGGAAAGTCGGTTAACAAAACAGTACAGTAATCCGACAATTTAAAACGGTGCAACATAATCCACTGGTTTGCGGTTAGTGCGGGCGTGACGTCACGTTGCCTGCTTCACGTTGGCGATTTGATCGGACTTAGCGAAACTTAAGGAGATTGAGCAACTCGATTAGTTGCGGACTTGAGCGAGAGTTTCTAGGGAATATTCAAACAAGATATAATTTTGTATCAGGATTAGAGGAAGGATAGAATTTGTACTTTATGCCAATTTATTTTAAATCAATATTCTTTCACCGATTCTACCCGCATTTAAAGAAATATATAATTTAAATCTGTAGATATTGTAATTGTGTGATAGAGTACATATATTTTAATTAAATTAAGTGTAAATTTGATCCCAAGATACTTTCTATAAATATATTTGGAAGCCTTTACATTAAATTCAGTACTTCTTCTTTGAGGACATTTCAAACATGCAGACAAACAGATCGACAAAAATAAATATTAAAATAGTAATTGTAAGATTTCTATTACTTATACACAGCCTTCCAAACTATATCTTCCAAAACTAGAAAATACTTAGACATATTATGCTTTCTACACTTACAACCCCACACTATGATTTTCTCACACATGCACAAAGATGAATACACAAACACCTAGACACCGAACAGAACAAAATATTCCGATCTAGCCGTCAGTCTGGCACTCAGATTTCAGTCAGCCCGGGGATCGAACCCGAAACCCACTGCATGTCAGACCGATATGGTGACCACTCCACCACGCATGTCGTAAAGAATAATGTATAACTTGGCACATGTTTTGGAACTAAAACACAAATCTTATGCCAAGTACAAGATCCCTTTTGCTAAAGATATACATACATAGATGAGTGAAATCCTTTGTATGTTGCGTAACTGAATTTCCAACACGGTGCTTTTCAAAACCACAACACAGCTTTCCTGATTCTACGAGAGGTATACAGAATTATACAAATAGTTTGTATAAGTACAAATACTTTTAAATTTATGTGGAACTTGGTTACTTAAAGATACGTAGTCAGGTTCAACAAAAGGCAAAAAACGCGTGAGACTTGACATGTTCTTGATGGTTCCTCAGACGTTTTACATGAATATGTATGAAATGTGTTCGGTGTGTGTTTGAATACGATTGACTAATGAACTTTTACGTAAAATTTACTTACAATGAAATTTATTACTTGTCTTAAGTGTTAGAATTTCATTCAGACGTACAATGTGACCGATTCAGTCATCGATTCATCAGGTAAATTTTTTTGACGACCCGCATGGCGAAGCGGTCAACTTACTGGTCTGAACCGGTCAGTGGGTCCCGGGTTCGATCCTCAGCCAGACAGAAATGTGAATGATGAGTTTAGATTTCTGTGTTTGTGTATTCGTCTTTGTGTGTCCATGGCACCCACGACACAGGAGAAAATCCTACTGTGGGGCTATGATTGTAGAAAGCGTTTAAAGCGTTTTTACGATATTGAAATAGCAAACAGCAGTCGACCTGATAGTAAATGGATCCTGTCCATGAACATCTGTAATCAACCAAATGTAAGACTGAACTTATACGACGATCGACGACGATGATCTTATAAGACTCTGAAGTCTTACAGATGCGTTGCGTGAGAACTAAGTTGGAACGCCTCGGATAAGTACGTCTCCCTTACCACACCCTTCAGAAAGAACACAGCAGTGCATATCACTACTATTATTAGGTAGATATAGATGTGGCATCGGAAATGGACATACTCGTATATACAAACAATACATATATACATACATAAGCTCGAAAAACATTACCCTCCTTCTGTCGCGGTCAGGTAAAAAATGTTCTTACGTTTGATGTTTATAATTAAGTTTAAAACTTCACTTCTTCTTCATAGCTCCTATATGTCTGTACCACCGTCATATTTGCCAAACATAAACAAATCGTTAAAGTCTTACATTTACTCTTTGTTTGTTCTACCACTTTTAAACTGGAACTAAGAGCATTGTATAATACAACTAGTTTTATATAAGACAAATAAAGTTAGGATATTATATCATATTGTAAGTAACATTATACAAATTCAAGATACCTTAAAATTCGGTTTCTCTCGGCTCGCTGAGAAGGAAAATGACAAACGGCGATGCATCCGGCGCCCTTTCGCTCAGCTTTTAATATTCCTTCCTTTTAAAAACTCCGTCTAGAGAAGGCAAAAGCGGTGTCTTTCTTATGAATTATTCCGCTACAAGGAGTTTTTACAATCTTACTTTGTTTGTACGCAAATGAACCAAAGTACTTACAGTTTGCGTATAAAATAGATGTGGATTGTATCATACGCGAGGTAATTTTTTATGGAAAAATTCACACCAATTTTAATAAAACTAGAATATTTTCAAGTATATTTTAATTCATGTTAATTAATTCTTGTTTTATTCACCTGTGAATTTTGTAGAGACGCATGTGCGAAAATACGTTAATCTGGATTTTTTTTACTTACGTGAGTTATTCAATAAATCATTATTTCATGCATATATTTTTTTTCAGTCAATCAATCATTTTTAAAATAAATAAGTTCTCTGTATAACCTACGTATATTTTTGTTTTACCGTTTTTCCAGCACTACCAATCAATGTACAGAATTAGATGTTTTATTTTATGCAAGAGTTGTATACAATCAGTCACTCATTGAAAACAAATGAATTCTCAATAATAATTACAGAACATAATTCATCCCTTATCTTAATTTCAAACCTTAGTATTTATGGATTTTTAAATGTTTTTTGTAAAATATTTTTTCACATTCTTTCATTCACTTGTTAGACGAAAACTTATCTGAGGATTACATGACATTATTTATTAATTTCTTATTGCAACTGGATATATTATCAAATATTATACGTATAAAATCACTATTTTATATGATTTTGCATTTTCGTCTTTATTACGTGCAAAACTTTCGGAACCACGCTACAACCTTTTACGGCTGCGCTCCTCTAGAGTCGTTCCGATCACTCGTTCATTGTTAAACCAACGCTGGCTAAAACGTCTTTTGTTTTAAACCCTGCCATCCGTTTTAAAAATAGAATCCATCTTACATTCGTTTATATTACTTTAAAAGTAGAATATCAATATAGTAAAGAGCTTTTTTCGAATTTTCTTTCATAACCAAACTTGTACATGCGAGATGCTGACCTATTCGCAGAAATTTTATATTATCAATGAATAAAAAAATGTTAACGATGGTAAATGGTCTTTGATTGGACAATAGAAATCGTATAAGGACGCAGCTTTATTGAAAAGCTCACAGACCTCTTCTGGGAAAAGGCACAATGACATATAAAGAAATATTGTAAGTTTGTAATTGTATTTTGGATTATTCTAAGGGAACTGTCCTATTTTTTAACCGACTTCGAAAAGGAGGAGGTTATACGTTCGACTGTATGTATTTTTTTTTCTTTAAATAAAAAGTGTCGCCTAAATAGAACATTATTTTAGACTATAATTTATGTCTGTGCAAAGTTTTATCTTAATTCATTCAGCCGTTATTTGATTCAATAAAAAAACATCATGCAAACTTTCGCACTTATAATAGTAATAGGTAAAATTTATTTCATGAGCAAATTTATTTCATAAGCAAAAATTTTGTGACAAATATTCCTGTAAGACATCTTGAATAGAGCCGGATAAATTCCCTAGAAAGGGATTATTAATCGAGATCCCACTAAAACATTCTACGTAACGGCTTACACAGGGTTTCAAGGTGGGTGCGTCTCTAGAGGCTTTTAAATCACTAGTACTTATTGTTTATGGTTCAATGTCATTTGTTTATGGTAGATTTTAGCTATAAATTTTGAAAATATACGTTATACACTAGCTTTGCCACGCGGTTTCACCCGCTAGTACATAAGAAAGAACAAACAAACATTTATGTTATATATATAGCCTATAGCCTTCCTCAATAAATGTACTATTCAACACAAAAAGTTTTATTCAATTCGAACCAGTAGTTCCAGAGATAAGCGCGTTCAACTAAAACAAACTCTACTGTTTTATAATATTATTAGTATTAGTATATTAGTATTAGTATTAGTAATATTAGTAATTAGTGATCAGTATAGATATTAAATATTTTTAATCCTTTTCGGTTGAGTACATTAAAGCTTATCTTTAAGACATATACTTTTATTGATTGCCTTTATTAAAAACCTTTATATATTTCTAATTACAAAAGCCACACTGCATACAACATTATTTAAAAAAACTATTAACCTTTTCTTTTTAATTGTCGAGCGTTCCAAAGAAAAGGGGCGTACAAACATACATACGCTCGAAAACATTACCCTCCTTCTTTGGGCCTACGCAGTCAGGTAATAAGATATTCGTCCTATTAGATAATTAAGCGATCCAACTTCATTTCTGAAGACAAATTAATAATAATAATAACTACAAATTAATAATAATTTCAACCCCATACTAGGCTTTCTCCTGTGTCGTGGGTGCCATGGTCACACAAAGACGAATACAACACCCAGACCGCGAAATCCGCTGTGTTTGCATGAAAAAGTAACAAGCACTCATACATCCTCATAAATTTTCGCATACATTATATTAATAATTCAAAATGCAATGCTTATAAAAGCAAAAAACCCGATTACTTAACCATGTTTAATTTTTATTAATATCAAGTAGCAAACGAGCAAGCCGCTACTTGGTGGTAAGTGGTTACTGCCTCCCATAGACATTTGTAAGCAATTTCATATAGAACAGGGGTTCTATATGAAGCCGACCCTGTGGTCGACTTCATATAGTAGCTACGCATCTGTATGCGTTGCTACTCCCGAGTACTGAGATGGTCGCCTCATATAAAAGTGAGCCGGCAACCACACCCTT
>DWNE01010530.1:0-10295 GCA_018249875.1 Cecropterus toxeus
GAGATGGTCGCCTCATATAAAAGTGAGCCGGCAACCACACCCTTCCACCAAAACGCAAGAACTGCTTCACGCTAGAACTAGGTGTTGCGGTGGTACCTCTCCGGTTGAACTACATTGTTTCTACCACCTGCTCTAATATCTAACCTAACCTTATATTGCTGCTTAGCTGTCATAATTCTAATTTATCAATTTAAAGTTAAAGATACAGTTTTAACCTAAGTATATTACTTTAAATTAAAAACTTGCTTTAACTACACTGATTAACGGCATTTTAACATAAATTGTTTTTACATCATTTGATAAAAATATAAACAAAAAAAACATTGCTTAATTATAAGGGTCTCATGTAAAATTAGCATTTTTAAGTTCCTTTATTATTCAGGTAAATCAACAACATAGTAGACCAATTTAATGAATAACATACCTTTCGAGAATAGTTAATCATTAACTAAGTTATTTAAGAGATCAGATCATGCAGAATTTTTTCTATTTTCAGTAATAATTTAAATTGCATTATATGTATTTGATGATTACATATACAAATAAAGGAATGGAAAAAGCGCCGGTACTTTGAAGGCTGGTTTATTATTGTAATAGATGTTAAGTTAGTCAATTACATGAATTTTCTGAAAGATACTTTTATTGTAGGTTTAAAATTGCAAATCAAGTAATACAATGGTTAGTGTTAATTGATACAAGCATGTCAAGAAATGAAGGGTTCTGAGCATGACTGTGTAATGTGTGTCACATAGGTATTTAATTCTACCTATATATCTATACTAGATATACAGATAGAATGAAACTAAATAATTATTGTTAAAAGTCCATACTAAATCTGTTTCTTTTTTCATTATCTATGTAATGAGAAATATAGTATATTTCGTTGAAGTTTTATTGGTAGAAATTATAAGACTAAGCTTAAAGATTGTAACTTACTAACAAGATTGTAAAATATTAACAACATTTTGTTTAAAACTATATTAAAAACGATCAATAAGCTTAGATTATGGTTTAATAAATCAAACTGTATAACAAAATAAGTACACAGCTTCAAACAAATTAGGTTAACTTTAACTCACGGCGACATTTATCCAGACGTTGAGCTGTGATCTCTCCTGCTGTAATATACTCAGCACTTCATCTCCAGGTGGGAGTTGTTCCGGATCTAGCTCTATCACCTGGACAAACACCAACAAAACATTACCAATTTGATACCCGAAATGCAAATCGCGCCTTATTTATAGAAACATCACCTCGTCGGAGTGCATCAATGGAATTTCGAGCGACATTTTGGATGATTTCGTTTTATTTTCACACTTTACTCAAATTTTACACATAATTATAAATATCCCATATTAATTCACCACGATAGCACTACATGGCAGCACAAATTGCTGCGAAAGCGACTGCAAACGTAGATGAATGCCGCAATTTCGATACGATACGGCAAGCAAGCAGCGTTCAACATTTGACAAATGAAATGTTTAACAGATAAAAAAGTGGTATACAATATACATGTCACAATTCTTTTTAATGTAGATGAAAAATGTAAATGATAACTCAACAATCAAACATTATAGTTGACATTGTATTAGTATGGAACCCCTATTATATTGTTTACTTTTTGATGTGAGAATGCGAACTTGTCGTATCTCAAAAAAATCCGATTTTAATTTCTATAGGTTCGACATAGGAGTTTTTTATTTTACAATTAATACTTTCAAAATAAGATTTAAACCAGTAGATCAAATAATGTAAAGTTATATATATATATATTTGGACTCTACCGTAAAGTTTCATTTTTTGAGATACATCAAGATTGATTTCTATCTTCGTTATTGAAATGGCGTTAAGGCTTTATTTACTCCATCTGAAACTTAGCCTATTTGATTTCTTATTTCTAAATTCCTTTTCCTACCCAAGAGTAGCATTCGAGCCCGTTTTAAATAATTGTTGTTATATTAAAACTTATTGCGAAATGGCAGGGTACCAAGCTAGGAATTTGCTGTATCTATGCATATGCAGGCAAATATTTTAAATTGTCAGTTGACACTTGTCACCCGGTTGTCATTTGTCAATGTCACAATCGTTGATAATCATGTCGATCGAAATGATCGAATCGGGTGTCAAATTTCAAATATAAACTATGAAATCGGATGATCCTAAAATTGATTTTATTCATAAATATGCTTATTTCAATGATTTGTTTTTAATGCTGATGTAGTTCATTATTGAGTGTTGTTTACAATACTTATAATTATAGATTTGAGATATTTCAGTTCAGTAATGGCTGAAATTCGTATTGCAAGTGCAAAGCCAGTAACTTTAAAACGTTCAAGACCGAATCCTGTATTTCAAGAGTGGCTCGAAGAGTTACTTGAGGAAGCAAGACACAAAAAATGTAAACTTGAATACCAACTAACGGAGGCTTTGACTTCTTTATCTAAATATCCGTTGCCACTGAACAGTGGAGCTGAATGCAGAATACTGAAAGGTTTCGACTCAAGATTATGTGATTTTATCGAGCAGCGTTTAAAAACTTACAATGGGATCAGCTCATCTTGTACTAAACAAAATTTGGACATTCGTAATATATCAGAACCAGATTTACAATTAAACAAATATGACTGTGGAAAACATTTGGCGAGATTTATAAGTTATTCGTCAATTCTCTTTGCAATGAAGAGATTAAACACTAGAGACACTATTTCTATTCAAATGGTTTTGACCCGGGCACTGGAAGAGGCACGTATGACAATTAATAAACTCCTAGCATCTAAGCTTACTTTATCCAAATGCCCTCAAACCTTCAAACCATTACAGGACATGGTTAGAATAGACCCTCATACCGAAAAATGTGTCTTAACAAATATAGGCATAAGTGAAGCTAATCATTTGCATAACCTTATAAATAAAAAGTATGATGCAGCAAATAGTTCTACACAGACAGAATCTTTCACAAATGTCAATACTTGTGATTTAACAAGTGAAGATGTGACTATCATTGAAATGGAATTGGGAAGCTATGATGTGATATTGTTGATTGATAAAAATGAAACAAGTGGGTATGCATCATTTTAGTGTTGATATTCCATTTCTGAATGTTATTTTTACATTCCATGTTCAATATTCTTCAGTGTAGGAGACAATGTACACTGTAAAATTTGCTAAATTGAAATTATTTTCGCAGTGCAATTTTTAATTCATTCAAAATGGATGTAATATTTGATGTACTACTAATTTTAGAGTTTTTAAAGATTAATTTGTTTTGACTTGTCTTCATTAATTATTCAACCACACTCTTTAAGTATTGTACTCTACCAATTGATTAACCCCTTGGGTCTTAATGCATGGTACATCTCTCCCCATGACTAAGGGAGGTCTGAAATATATTGCACCGTGCTCCTCTAATGGAAAATGGTCAATTGCTCTCAATAATCTGTTATAGTATGTTGATGTTCTATACTATCTTTATGTTAATAAACACTTTTCTTTTACAGGTTATCAAACAAACATGATGGGACAGTATCACTGTTCAAACAGTACACAGATTTAAAACATGAGTACCGAAGTTTGAAAATAGGTGACTTTGTCTGGATAGCACGGCATAAGGTCCACAAAAATCAAGAATTAGTCCTTCCATACATAGTTGAGAGGAAAAGATTAGATGACCTTAGTGCAAGTATAAAAGATGGAAGGTTCCACGAACAGAAATTTAGACTGAGAAGATGTGGCTTGGATAATGTTATTTACTTGGTGGAAAGTTACACAAGCAAGAAGTACTTAGGCTTGCCAATACAGTCTCTAATGCAAGCATTGGCCAATACAAGGGTTCAAGATGGTTTTAAAGTTCATATGACTGATTCTTTAAACAATTCTGCAAGGTTTTTGGCTATGATGACTAAGCGACTGACAATTGAGTATAGGGTAAGGATTTTCTTCAAAATATAGAAGTAGCAGATGGTACTCATTAGCTCATATGATTATATTACATTGGAACATGAACAGGAGTGTTCAGTAATCAAAAGATACGTGGATGACATTCGGAAAATAGCGGGTCCAACATGGACTCATATAACAAAAGATAAAATAATGTGGAAAACTTTGCCCATATAATTTTTTTGTTTTTTTACAAAATGTTATTTTGATTACATTTAGGCAAATAGCAAATTCATTTATGTATACCATTTAATAGCAATAAAGGCTTTTGATTTATTATTCAGTAATCAGTCTTGGAAGGAATTAAAACAAATGATTTTCTTTTTCAGAACAAAACACTTAGAGGACGAAGTTCAGAAACAGATAACAACATACTAATGACATTTGAATTTTTCAACAAAATTTCGCTCAAAAATAAACCATTGACAGTAACTGAAACATTTATAAAATTACTGCTTCAACTAAAAGGCCTCTCAGTCGAAAAAGCGCTGGCAATAACTAAGGTTTATAAAACTCCTAAATCTTTGATAAAGGCTTATGAATATCTTAACAAGGAAGATGGAGAAATCTTGCTTGCTAATCTAAAGTATGGTGACCTAAATCGTAATGTAGGTCCTGTTGTAAGCAAATCAATATACCAGTTGTTCTCATCTTTTGATATAAATTGACAGAATTTTATTTAAACCACATTTGAATGTTGCTTGACAGCTTAAAGGTTTGTTTACAATTGATAGTTTTCTGCATTCCGCAAACGACTGACATGCCGAATGTGAAGTTATCCGGTTGTTTACTTGAAGTATGTAATATATGCCGAGCGACATCGTAATACCGATTGCGATGTTGAGTACCCGCTACATAAAACGGTCGTTCGTCGCTTACCACGACGCCCGAATATTCTATGATCGTCTTGGGATTGCGAACTCGGGCGATTAGTTGTTGATAGAGGCTAGCGCGTCCGGCAGGCAATCGCATTAGCATCGCATTAGAGGATCTAGTGTAAATGTGGCCTAACAATGTATTAAGATTTTAAGATCTCTTGGAAGTAAAAAGTTTGAAATCATGTACAATTTTTCTACACGTGTGATGTCATAATTATAATGCATAAATAAAGTTACATTTTTATATTAGCTGTAGTATTTGTCATTTGTATTTGGTTTACTTATGGGGACCAGAAGTCCTTGATCCAACAAAAGGTGAAAATAACATGCTAAGCGTTTTTCTTATCAATAGACTCCATCATGACTATATCTCATTGTTTAAATCGATATGGTTATTAATTAAATAATTTGCAACTGTTTATTTAACCTCAAATGGAAATATGAAGAGTACGAAACAATAATAAAAAACACATGCTTTGTATTTTATTAACATATACTACAGACTGAATAAAAGCTGCAAAGCAGATTAAAAGTACTTTTAAAGGAATAATTTCTGTTTAGTAGTATATCTGTAGTCATATCAAATTAATTCAGCCTGTAATAGTAAGGTACTGTATTTCTTGAAATTGCCTTTGAGCTTATAAACATGTATTTGATTTTAAATATCCAGACTTTTCCCTAGCCATCCAATTATTTAGGGTAGGTAGAAATAAAATAATAATTTGGTACCTACATATATTTATTAACACAAGTACTGAATGTGACCTGACTTTCAAATCTATACATAAATAGTTGAGATTTAAGAGCACTTTAGGATGGAATCATCTTATCCCAGATTACAAATGAAATTAAAATGTTTCAGCACAAAAGCTAAAAATATAAGATTCTCCTCATCTGAGATTCAAATTTCAAAGATTAGTAAAAAGAATAGTAGGTCAGAGAGCAATACTTTAATGGGTACATACACTTGTGGTGCCAAACTAATTTAAGTAATATTTAGACCCTTCTTTTCATCATCACATTGTGTCGATATACATATAACACTTATAATTAACAATATGCTTATAATAAATAAGGTACAGTGCGGAGTAGATCAAAGGAGTGCTTTCAAAACCCGTGGTATATAGCAGACAAACACATTCAAGACATGGCACAGATGTAATACAAGAAATCGCAACTCCTAAGACTAAATTGCACACAAATTGTCCATATAAATTTTAATTAGTTTTGGACAGTTTATAATTCTATTAAAAGCCTATAATAATTCTCTTTATAAAATTGCCAAAACTTTTAACCGTTTTCCAACATGTAATATCTCTGAATATATTTACTAAAATTTAGATTTTGAATTGAAAAACAATTGCATACTTGCATATATACACATAGAGATTTAAATCCTTATTTAAAATAAAAAGAAAACGAAAATTAGCAGTGAGATAAATGCCAAAATATAAACAAAGAGTACAAAACTACAATATCAAGTGGCTTATAAAAACTACTTTACCCTATAAATTCGAGTAGATTACACAAAATGACAAGCTGCCTAACAAATTAATCTGCCTTGAATTGTTTTTAAAAAATCTAAATACAGGAACCCTGTTACATCAGTAGTTTGTTTAAGAAAATAAATGAGAAAGTGCACTCACAATCAAATAAAAAGTAAACATAAATTGGATCTCTACATAAATTAAAAATTTCAAATACAATACTTATACCCTAATGTATTTGAACATTAAACTTATATACTATATATATAGCTTGGTGCACTTAATATGAAAAACATTTTTAAAGAGTGTGGTAATTTCTTTCAGTCTGGTTCTTGTAGTATTTGAAGCCCATGAAGCCGATGGCGAGAAGACCCAAGGTCAGAATGATGCCACCCATGAAGCTTGGTCCATCAAATCTGTAAAACAGAATTTAACAAAATAAAATACACTGATAGATTAAAAAGCCAACTAAGTTTACTGGAAGACAAAAATGGTTGCTAAAATGATAAAAAAAATTGCTGATGATAAATAAAAAAAATATGGGGAGTAAAAATATGGAGAACAGATCGTTATCAATGGCATTACAAGTTGTTTTTTATTTATACACCTCAGGAGTTTAAGTGCAAAGAACCTTTTTTTTACAGAACTCTTTTCACGTGCGAAGGTTTCTTCACAATGTTTTCCTTTAACCTAAAGCAATAATAACTAATTTCTAAAACACACATAATTTAAAAAATATCATGCAATGCATGCCTAAAATTCCAACCTCGATACTTCAACGAGAAGCCGAGTTTCAACCCAAACATCACTTCAGTTTCATAGCTTACAATTTTCTATTTCAAGGTTTTTCGTATGATACTCACATCCTATAGGATCCCTATAATACATACATTGACACTTCTTGTAAATGATAATGCTAATTAAATATGCATAATCTCCTGTTTGGTTTTTGTGAAATTATTTTCAAGAAATTATTATTGATGGTTTATTTGTGAAAATTATTAACGGTTATACATGTAACAATAAAACAGAATAGATTAGGGAAAGTATAAGTAGGCGGATAATTTAGGGGGTTTTGGCTAGGGAGACCAAACGAATTAAAATGTGTAGATGTTATATTTTCTAGAAGTACTTACCCTCTCGCCTGAACCATAACATGCTTGTCATCATCCGCTTTTGTAGGTGCCTCTGTCTTTGCTGCCTCAGTTGGTGCACTAGATGGTACCATTGGAGGTACCGTCGTCGTGACCTTCTTTTCTTCTGGTTTGTCATCTTTCTTGTCTTCAGGCTTAGTCTCATTGGATGGTGTGGGCTTTACATCTGTACTTTTATTAGTAGGCGTGGGAGTAGTTTCGGATTTCTTGTCCTCATTGCCCTTGGGTGGCACTGCATCCTTGTCGGTATTTTTTTCAGTAGGCGTTGTGTTCGGGTTTTGTTTGGATTCTTCTTTCGGTGCAGGTTGAGTACTTATCGGTGGAGTAGTTGGCACTGAGGCTGGCTTTTCTTCAGTTGCAATCGGTGTTGAGGCGGATTGGATCTTATTAGGAGCTGCGGGTGGTGTTTTTTCAGGAGTACTATTGGCGACTGGAGTGGAATTCGCTGCAGGTTCTATAAAAATAACGAAAGAAGAAAAATCAGTAGGTACGTTTTTTATACATGTTTGCTCATCACATGATTATGGATTATGTAAATATCTGTTATAATACAATTTATTTTAAATGATGAAGTCCTTTTAATGGATATATTATTAAAAAATGTATATCTTATCCACTTCCGTTCACATAGGTATTTAATATTCTATTAACCAGCTATGTAAATGAATACATACTTTATACTTAACACGCTATATATAAAACGTATGCTGGTACTTTGGATGTTACAATATGTTTTGTTTAGTATTACCTTTTATAGGTATGATAATATCTTAAGATGTTTTTGCAATATGTACCTATATGGTTTAATCTGTATACTATTACCAAATACCAAACAATCGACAGTTATATGTTTACAAACCTCACATCTTGTAACCAATAGCTGTTCCGATCAAAAGCGACTGTAGCAAAATGGCCTCAATTGGTGGATTAATTGAAAATACCCAGCCTATAAGAGATGACCCCTTTCATACAATTAGAAGGAAAAGGAATGGTTTCGCATTAAAGCATTTACAGTTTTACACTGCTTAATTGCAGTGAGTATATTTTTAACAAGCCATTCAATAGTATACAATAGTAAAAATATAATAGAGGTAAAATTTTGCCTTAACGTAGAAGTCTCATTTTTTATTCTATAAAAACCCGTTAGAAGTCTCGATTATAGATGAATAAATTATGTTCGTCTTTCGAAACAACTACTCGTTATGTTAATTATACTAAAATTATTATTTCTACGACATCAAAACATACTTAATGGATTTAAATTTGGATTATCTGCAGAGGCTATTCTTGGGGACTATCGCACTCATAGAAGGTTTTATTGGTAGTAGGTACTACCTACTACCAATAAAACCTTCTATGTACCTACTAGGTACCTGCCTTATAATAAGAGCAAAAAAATTAAGTAGTGTGGTCCGAAGTGCTGAATTTATATTTAAAAGTAAAACCAATTCCTGTATGTCGACTTTTCCTTTTCCTTTTTTAATAGAGTCACCTTTGCGTAAATTACGCAGACACAACACTGCCGGTTATTAATACATATATGAGTAAAAAGCTAAATAGTAAAGATGTAAAAATATCTATAAATGATCTGTGAGATATTAGATGAAGTCAAATTTTATTATTGACACTGCGTAAATTACGTATCGTATATATTACTTAAGCATAATTGACAATCCGCTAGGGCCAATTGTTGCAAGGTCAGACAATTCGTTATAATTAAATCAACTAAGTCCATGAACTTCCGAGAGCAAATAAGTCTGTAATTCAATAAACGTGGTGTGATCGATTAAAATGGTTGCTACTATATATCTGCGTCCGGTTTATCTAATACCACCTTTTAAAAATAAAATATTTACATAATACAGTTCATCTCTCATTTTCGTCGTAGACCGAAAACAGGATAGAAAAGAAAATAAAACAAGTTTGCATCAGTAATAATATTTACAGTATAATATTTACTTAACCAGAGTTATGAATTCTTTTCTCGCGATTGCTGCGTTGTACAAATTGACTCAGTCGTTGCGCCTGCCAAATTCCTTATATGCATTATTTAAAATCGTCTTTTATCGAGCTAGTGATAAACTGTTTTATTTTACTTTTGAAGTTCTTTTAGTGATACTCCCACTATTAACGAGCTTAACAATATTTTTTACATTTCTTTATTCAATTCTTAATTTTTTTTCGTTTACCAAAACCTTACAAAAACCACAAATAGATCTTGTAGGGTGCAGCGTCGGCATTTTATCCCACCAGAGTTACACCACATAAAAAAAGCCTAAATATCCGGGTGTACAACGAAGGTCATCTCGCTCGGGTCGCATTGTATACAGCCCAAACATAGGACCAGACATCCAAGGTGGTCGACTTCAAGTTTTCACAACTCCACAAAGTCGATTAAACGTAAAATAATATCACAGGAATTATCATTTATTAAATATATAATTTTATATACATTATTAACAACCAGTTTTTATTTCATTCTTGGTACACGATAAAAAGGCATGTGGTCTTAATTGCTCTCGGATAGTGTTAAATTTAATTACCGTAATTTTATTCACTGATAATATGAATCGTTAGAACGTGGCATAAAATTTATTGCTCAATGTTAATAATTTCAAAATTCTACTTTTATAGAATACAAGCAGTTTCCGCATTTTCAGCCATATTTAAAGAAATGAAATATTGCATAATTATAAGGCAACATACTGGAGCTAGCCTTTTATTGACTATGTAATAAACAAGACGGTTAAAAAATAAAATTATTAAAAAGAAAAAAGACAAACCCGCTGAGTTTCTTGCCGGATCTTCTCAGTTGAGGTCATTTTCCGATCCGGTGG
>DWNE01010531.1:0-10294 GCA_018249875.1 Cecropterus toxeus
CGATTTTAAATTAATAGATTTTTTATGTAAACTTTCAATTTTTACTTAGAATTACATGCAATGCCATCTACTACCTATTATTTGGAGTGTTTTGCATAAAAATGTCAATTAAATGAACAAAAATAAAAAAAAAAGTTTTTTTTTTAATATCTATTTTTAAAAAATCGATTATTTCATTAAAATATAAAATCGATTTTTGCCAAGCCAAGTCACATCCCTACTGTAAAGTAGTCTTTACTGCGCTACTTACGACCGATCATAGATGCGCTGGTACTCATGCTGACTAAATAAGAACTTAACAGTTAGGGCTACCAAGATTTCGTTGACAAAATATAGTATTTTTTAAAGTAAGTTACAGAAATATAGTACACAATTACACATACATGAAAAAGATATAGTATTTCATGTGCATTACATAATATCAAGCAAAAAAATATTTTATATATATATTTTAATAAATCTAAACTTCTTATATACCTTTTTTGAAGAAAAAGTGACATGCTTCTATTAAAATTAATGTAACGACACGTTGGTATACTTTGGATTTGGAACTAATGGATTTATTTGTTAGATTTCTGTGTCGAAAATATAGTATTTTTGCTTTATTTATTTAATAGTACGCGGACCCGAAATATAGTATAATATTATATTATCGTACGGTTGACAACCCTAGTTACAGTTGTAAAGCGTAGTTGTAAAGCGTTACACTGCTTTTGTAAAACAGTCACAATTGTATTGAGATTAAAAAAAGAAAAAAAATATATATTATATTTTAATTAGAAATAGTCGAAATCGATTTGCTATAAAGTGGAACTCAATAACACAAGTTGCAGGAACGCATGAATACCTACTCAATGTACCTAAAGTGTAAGAGAGGCGTGCGAATATTTTGCGTTATATGCCAAAACCTACTGCAACTTCAGAACAAGTTTCGTTCATCACATACCCAATAATATGCAATATTGCGAAAAATAACAAAGAAGACGACATTGACATTCGACGAAAGCGACAATGCGTCGGCGTTGAACGGTAATAAGTTTAAAGGACCCGCATTATAATACATAATGTAAACATTCGCATTGACTTAATAAGCGACAGGATTGTGACATGATAAGAAGACATTTACGACCTTCTTGCTTCAATGGCACGGTCGTATTGGCAGGTTAATGTGATATCGTACGGTTGGAAGGAAACAAAACCGGTATACTTACGAGTTTGCCAATAAACTAATTACTTAAACGACCAATTAATTATCTATCGATCTATTTATCTGTTAAATTAGTAACTATAATCTTGTGCTAGAATGGCCGCAATCTATCGTTGCATGATAAGAAGGCAAAAAGAATACAAGGACCTGAAGAAGACCCGGGATACTGCTTGTTCAGATGCTAATATATCGATTAGTGTAGAAATATGAGCTATAATATTATATATACAAATACATTTACTATATATATTTGACAGGTGGTAGAACCAATATAGATCGACCGGGGAAGTATCACCGCCACACCTATTTCTAGCGTGAAGTAGTAGTTCTTGCGTTTCGGTGGAGGGGTGTGGTTGCCGGCTCATTTATATGAGGCGATCATCTCAGTTCTCGGGAGTGGCAACACATCTGTGGTCGACTTCAGATAGAACCCCTGTTCTATGAAGTTGCTTATATGTGTCCATGGGTGGCATTAACCACTCATCATCAGGTGGGCTTTTTTTTTTTTTGTTATCGAGGGGGAAACCTGTACCCGACGCCGTGGGGTGACGCCAGGTTATGTGGGATTTTTACCGCACTAAAACCCCCCCGGTGGCCGTCCTCTGCGCTACGAAGAGGACTCCGGGATCTCCAAAGGAACGCAACCGGAGTCTTCTGAGCGCGTTGCCCCATCGGGCTCCACCCAGGTGAGCAGCTGGGCCCACCGCACCGTCTGGTCTTTACGACGGTATGCGACCACACATACCGCCGTCCTACCCGGGGTCACCTGGCGAGCTCCCAATCATCAGGTGGGCTGCTTGCACTTTTGCTACTTCATATTTATATAAAAAGTACATATACAGTTACTTGCTTTTGTTTGCAAAATTGGTATGCACAGACTATAATACAATGTAACGCTACGTAAAAAACCCTTGAAACTTTTTCTAGAAGGTGCCTATATAATTTATTGAATCTGTTATGTCCATTTCATATTGGTATCTTTAGAAGCTTAGTTATCTTCCGCCGTTATATATTCTCGTATAATACAGATATTAGTTATTTTTCTATTATTATTAGGCCTTTATTCATAAAACTTTAAGACACGTTTTTTGTGCTAACCGTACTTTGAATGTGTGCTAATTGGTAGGATAAATCAAGTTACAGCTGACTTGATTTACTTATGGGACAAGCAGTACAGTTGTATTTATCATTAATCATACAATGGTTATCATTATACCTAAGATAAAATAGGTAACGTATTCTCCGTGTGCCTTTCCGTCCTTAACATGACCTCATTTCGTACAAAGGGTTTTTAATTTGGAAATAGGACACATCCTTTGTGTTTACCCGAAAACGTCAGAATGAGGGTAATGTTTTTCAAGCGTATGTATGTTTGTTTGTTTGTTTGCATGTTCATTTTTTGGCACGCGCCCAAACGGCTTAACGGAATGAGATAGAAATAGGTGTGGCGGTGGTACTTTCCCAGTCGAACATCACTGGTTCTACCTGGTGAATTTGAAATTCGGATAATTGATTCTAGTAAGACTATAAGAAGACTACCTTTAGTGTGGAACAGAGAAAAGTAATGCATGAGCGTGTAAATGAGCTTACCCGTCTAATATCATTATATCAAACGGCGAACTACTTCGTTTGCGAGCCCAGTTCTTTTGGTTAAAAAATGCGATGGTATTGACGAGACGTGCGTAGACTATTGCGAACTGGATAGTACCTAATATAGTACTTGATATTAATTACCACTTACCTACAGTTGACCAAATATCATGATCAGGTGTGCGATATTTCACTAAGTTAGATTATGCGTCAGGTTTTCATTGATACAATGTACTTTTTTTTGTCGAGGGGGGAACCTTCAAAAGGTACCCGACGTCGTGGGAGAGACGTAAGGGTTATGTACCGCACTAAAATCCACCCGGTGGCCGTCCTCGGCGCTGCGAAGAGAACTCCGGGATCTCCAAGGGAACGCAATCGGTGACTGTGTACATAACATCTGACGGTCAATATCAGTATCTGAGCATGCCGTTCCGTCTCCGTAATGCGATATCAGGTTCAATGTGTTGAAAAAGCTCTTGGTGATTTGGCTAATCTATGTTGAATGTAGATGTTTGTTGTGGTTTTAGATGATCGTGGGTTTATCTTTATATGTCTGTCCACGGTACCCACGATGTAGAAAAATCCTAGTGTGCAGCTATTTTATTTGAATATTCCATTCCTAAATGGGTTAAATACTTGTATTAAATACGCGTACAAAGTCGCGGACAAATTTGGTAAAACAAACTTGAGCAAATTGTATCTATGTATTAACAACATAATATTTTAATTAAGGTGATATTTTCGGAATACTAAATAGTGCCAATACGGTTTAACATGATAACCATAAAACATTTTGATAAAATGATAACAAAAACTTGTTTGGCGAGCGTACTGTTTGACAACGAGAAAATATTAACGTTCCTACTTTCTCGTTGTGATTGCGGTTTAATACTGTTTTGTCTTTGAGTACTGTCTCCTTGAAATCACAAATACGACTGTACTGTACTGTACATTGAACGTGGCCTCGCCGTGAACGCCGTTGAACGTTGTGGTCGCCTCATATGTGAGTAAGCCGAATATATTCTATATAAAATACAGTAGGTATTCTTCTATATAAACCCTATTAACGTATTCATCCCTACAACTTAACACATTAGTGTTAAGTAGTAGACACGGGTAATACCTGTCGAAATATTGTATAGAAATATACATATATTGTTTGCATACATGTTCGATATCTGTAGATATTTATAAACCCTGTTACCTATAACATGTCTTTACACAAAGTGAAGCGATTAAAATCTGCAGATAATGAATTAAGTTAAAACTTTTCGACTTTGAGCGTACCATTCTTTCTTATAACATTATTCTACATCATAACTCATTGTATATGATCTACTTAGTCGTTAAAAATATTTCTAGTTATACGATTGAATTTACCAGAAAGTGAAAAATTTAATATACTTAAATTTATATTTAATTACAAAGTTTTAAATTAAATTAATTTTATTATTACATTACAAACTCTATTCTTATTGTTATAAGAAATGAAATGAAGTACTATCCTTACCTCAGCTCACAAATACCGCGTCTTATGAATATTTATTATATTTATATTTTAACAGCATGAAATCATAGACTATGACCGACCAACAAATACGTTTATTGTATGAAAAAATGCTCGTAAAGTATTTAAAGACAATAAGTTTCTGTAGAACAATATATTGTTATAGCAAACTTTAGAAATACAAACTGTAAATAATCTGTATGGAAACTAATCTGCGCTCTTTAAAAGGAGGCATCTTTATCCCAAGCATTTAGATCTTTTGTTTAATGTTTTCAATCTTACAGTACCTACTCTTATTTGGAGCAAACCTACTATTTTATAAGAATGAAGTAGCAAACGAGCATGCAGTCCATCAGATGGCAAGTGGTCATCGCCCATGGACATCTGTAAGCGACTTCATATAGAACGCGTGTGTTATCTGAAGTCGATCACAGATGCGTTGCTACACCCGAGGACTAAGATGGTCGCCTTATATATAAGTGAGCCGGCAATCAAACTTATTGTGTAAAATCTATATTATGTATCAAATATTATTTGCAATGTTCCTAATATAAAAAAAGATACAACAACGATCTTGATTGATCGTCGGGATCGGTAAAGAAATCTTTGGTTTACGGAAGTCTACATAATTTACAAGAAAAATTTAATGTTGCGCTACGCACAGATGCGCTACGTTAGAAAACTAATACCGAAAACATCTCCCCTTTATAACCTTCTTCAAACCAACATACAGCAAAGCTTGACATGGCTGTTAAATCGCAGAAATAAATGTGTTGGTGTTGACTCTAGAATTAAACCAAGGATTCTATCATATTCACTTATTTATGAATTAATAGTTTATTCCCGCGGCTGCGCCCGTTTAAGTTATTTTTAACACGGTAATGAGTAACCCATGAGTAAATCCATATATGATCCCTATAGGTAGTTATTGCCACGAAGAGTAACAAACACACCAGTGGCGTAGCGTGGGCTTATTGCAATGTAAAAAATAAATTGTTATAAAAAAAAGATATGTATTATATAAACAAAAAAGACAAACCCGCTGAGTTTCTTGCCGGATCTTCTCAGTTGTGGTCGTGTTCCGATCCGGTGGTAGTGTAAGAAAAAAATATTGTAACTGATAATTTGTAAGTGCCCCCGTGGGCCTATGCAAAATAAAGACATTTAATTTAATTTAATTTCATTACGCCGCCCGGGGCGGAACCCCTTCACAAATAGTATTCTGCAAAAAAGAAAAACGATAATATCTAACTTGACGACCAAAAATAAAACGTCAATTGACGACCAAAAGAAAAAAAACTACAGTATCTGACTTGACGACTAAAAAAAACTACAACATGTAACTTATTTTTACATTTTAAATATTTAACTCGACCACAAAAAAACTACAATAACTCGACGACCAAACAAAAAATTTCGCCAACACAACTTGACGATCAAAAGAAAAAAAACTACAATATCTAACTTGACGATCAAAACAAAAAAAAAACAAAGTTATCATGAATTGTTTTTTATGCTCTACATTTCCGTGGCATTGACAGAACCTTGAAATCGAATTAAGCCTTTTTGGGCTAATGACCAACATTATAGTACTTTTACTCTTCGATAACTCATAAGCGTTAGAATATTTTTGTACTATGAACGGAACAATGGTTCTACGCAGTTAAGTTTTTTGTTTTAATATGTTACTAGTTTATCTTATCTTTTATTATTCTTAATTTTCGTGTAATTTAAAATTATAACAAGTTAATTTATATATAGAAAAATGTAAATTAATACAGTCAGCTCATTTACACATTATAATCTATAAGACGGTCCTTATCGTTGTAAGTAATCTCTATTTATTTAAATAGACGAAATATCCAGAAATTAAGTAATATTAAATACAAAACTAGAATTTTCCATAAACAGCATAAACTTGTACATGCTAATTCGTAATTAAAAAAGGTAGTTTTTCAAAGTATGTTTTAAATGATGATATGTCATACGTCATAATCCGTCAAGCCGTTTTGGGCTGTAGCGCGTGCCAAAGAAATTGACATACATACAAACAAACATACATACATGCATAGGATCGAATAACATTACATTCCTTCTGACGCAGTCGGTAAAGAAATGAATAAATGTTTAAGGTGTGTCTTATCACCAAATTCGCAGTTAGCCAGCGCGTTGCCCAGATACAGTAGCCCAATTGGTTGACGACGCTTCATATGTCGTACATTTGAGACTCCTAAGAAATGTTCTATAAGAGCATTTCTTTAAATGGTATTCAATTACGACGACCTATTACGAGGACGCAACCGTTCCCGTTGACCCTCAGTGATGTAAAGACCGCATCTAATCAGCTCGGAATGTCTTGCTGAAGAATGTAAGTCGTGTAGGACCGCACTGATTTGACAATGGAACATACGATTCGTTTTATATTAGCTTCGTTCTTCAACTACTTTTGCTATAAATAAAAGGCGGTGTCTATATCGTCACTGAACTCACTGATTATTTGACGATCTGCGATCAGAATACGCCCATTTTATTAAAGTAACGTTTTCATTTGGTCGTAAACTGTAAATAAAGTAACGAACTATTATTAAAACACGTAAATGTCTGTGGTTTTTAGAATTTCGTAACGAAAGGGCATAAACGGAACCTTATTCCTTAGACTCAGCTGTCCGTCTGTCCGTCTGTCTGTCACCAGGCTGTATCTCATGAACCATGACAGCTAGTCAGTTGAAATTTTCACAGATGTATTTCTGTGACCGCTATAACAGAATAAAATAAATATATGTGGGGGGCTTTTTGTCGATTTTTATCGATAATAGTATGGATCCCATTGTGCGCGAGTCTGACTCGCACTTGGCAATTTTTTTTATTTTGCCTCATTTGCTTTATTTACTTGTTGGTACTAACAGCTGTCGCTTCTGACACATGATTATTTATTTTAAAAATAAAATTATTGTTCTATAGTTTGTCTTAATCAATGATTCAATGGCGGTCTTCATTGTAAGTATGCTTGTTACTTTAGCCATTTAATCGAAGCATGACAAGCGAGGTTGTTGAACCCGTCGTCAAATCTTTTATTTTTTTATACGTTGTCATCTTTAAGATGAGAAACATATATCGGAAAATCAGATTTGAAGATTAAAAATACGTATTTAGTCGACTTCGTTATTTACTTTCAATGGTTGGTTTCATGTTACTTAGTGCCGTCACTTTGGTTCCTTGAGTATTATATAGTAGTAATATATTTTCCATTATCCTTAATAATTAATTTTATATAGATATGTTAGCCTATTAGTATGTATTTATTACAGACTTAATTTCTGGAAGAGTGGAGTTAGATTGTTATAGTCCTAATTTTACTAATACGAAGTTTTGTCCGTATTGTAACTTATTTTAATGCAGAAATAAGTGAAGAAACCTTGATTCTTAAGAATTCTGTATGATGTTTTCGAAGGTATCTGATATTCATCAAGAATCATTTAAAAGCGTGATCCACTGTGGTATTAACAGTCTCAATCAGAGTAGACTTTAACATAGCAGTTACAGTATTGGGTTAATCACAAACATATATTGTTACACGTTATATGTTCACATGTAAATGTGTTGGGACAGATAGCAACGTTAACTTGTCAGAATTTCTGACAGCGTGACGTGATATGTGCCTTATGATCATCTTCGTGGTCATCTGATATGACGTTTATTAGTCATTTCAAATGATATCATATTTCCATAGATATTTACGTTCGAGATTTTAATGCGAATTTAAATGTTCTTTCCGTAACATTGTTTGACAGGAACTAATTGTCATTTGTCCTCGTTGGGACATCTTGAGTATCTATTTACTAAGGAGTGATAACATACTGACCGACTTTTACATGTGTGATATTTTGCCAGGTGGTAGAACCAATGTAGTTCGACCGTGGAAGTACCACCGGCACACCTATTTCTAGCGTGAAGCAGTTCTTGCGTTTCGCTGGAAGGGTATGGTTGTCGGCTCACTTTTATATGAGGCGACCATCTCAGTCCTCGGGAGTAGCAACGCATCTGTGGTCGACTTCATATAGAACCCCTGTTCTGTATGAAGTTGCTTGCAAATGTCCATGGGCGGCAGTAACCACTTACCATCAAGGGGGGCTGCTTGCTCGTTTGCTACTTCATATTTATGAAAAAAAAATCTCTTGAAACTTGCAGAAATATATATGTATGTCTTTATTATATTTATATATTTATCTCTTATCCTCTATTTCAAGGACCTATTTTTAAATATTATATAGCCTATATCACTTTGCAAACTGAGATTCTAATGATATTCCATACGTCAAGCCGTTTGGGCTGTAGCGCGTGCCAAAGAAATGGACAAACCCACATACAAACAAACTTACACACACAGATACATACATACGCTCGAAAAACATTATCTACCTTCTGACGCAGTCTGGTAAAATTGTGATCAGTAGCCGGTAGCCTGTTGATGATGATCGCCTCAAGGGACTTTTATTTTTTATTGCACACAACACATAAAGGATTACTGATAAAATTATCTCTGCCAGTCATATTTGTAAAATATATGTAACCCCGGATATTTACTTATATTTCATAATTTGTAGATAAGAGTTACTGATAATCTTTGACTATAAAACTGCTCGTTGGAAGCAGATTTGTTGTCAAAGATTAGACGAAGAGGAAAGAAAAAGGAATCACTGATTGACTCGTAATTATATTTAAAAAATGTAGATAAATTTATTTTTTTGTAAATAACCTTTTTATTCTACTTTCTATATCTATGGTACACGCGGTAATTTATCTGTGGATATAATTCCTGACCTCTCTTGAGATAATCGTTGACTTAAGTAGGCCATTTGTAATGCCATCAATATTACAGTGTTTTTATCGTTGGTAGAAGTAACGGAAATATTCATTTTATATTTCTATATACCTAAGTTAATCTAATACTTATACAATCCCAAGGCCTATAGGCATTGTGAATTTTATTTACCTACATACAGTATCATTTTATCATGCTAAATATATTTTTGTCTACAATTATAATTGATATTATACCTACATGTTAAAGAAATTGTCAACTCATTGAGTCTAAATTTACCAAAATTAAGAAATCTATTTATCATTAATTGCCATATCTACTGTAACATAATGGTTACATTTTTTAAATGTTCGCAATGCATGTACTTCTATAGGTGCTGATAACAAATACTAAAAATAAAATAAGGTTATGAATTTTAATACGATGTGTCGTTTCCTTGGTAATTTATACCCACATACAGATGTAGGTCATACAACGTGAAAACTTTAGATAAATATCCTTATCGTGACTCCATTATCATATCGGAACAATAAAGTACCATGACACTCACTATCTGTTGCTTACCAATCTTAGATAGCATTTTCCTGGTATTCAAATGTATATTATGCAAAAAAAAGGAAAACAAAAATTTTTAATTTTGGGGTAATATCTTCGCGAAAAATCGGCATACATAGTGTAAATGAATCCCTGATAATAACGCATTAAGATTTAAAAAAAAATCTACCTTTAATGTTCACGAAACAATCTTTTTTTATCCGACTGTGTCAGAAAGAGAGATTTCTTCGAGCGTATCATACATACGTATGTTTATTATATGTATGTTTGTTTGTATGTATATCCATTTCTTTAGTAGATACTCCAGTGTCGAATGACACATCATTAGAATCGTCTCAGTTTTCATAGTGTCATAGGCTATATAATTTTTGAAAATGGCACCTGGATATAGGAGAAAAAAGGGGGGAAGGACGATTTTGCTTACTATTACGACAATATGGGTATCAAATGAAGGCTAGTAATAGACCAATCTAAAAATATATATATTGTAATACTAGTACTTGACTATTTTGACAAATACTCATGTAAAGTTTAAAAGAAATATTTGAACAAAAATTTCGTTTTAAGCATTCTGGTTTTTTGTTTTAATATTTTTAACGATGTTACTAGTTAT
>DWNE01010532.1:0-10294 GCA_018249875.1 Cecropterus toxeus
CACACCCTTCCACCGAAACGCAAGAATTGCTTTACGCTAGAAATAGGTGTGGCGGTGGTACTTCCCCGGTCGAACTATACTGGTTTTACCACCTGGCAAATTATGTAAGTCTGTTGAATTCAACTAAGGCTTGTGAGGATCAAATTATAAGTTGATCGATACTGTATTCTGCGTACATTCGAAGGCACCGTAGTGTCTCGCCAAGTTGAGGACAAAAGGCGTTCACTCCGCTCCAAACATGTGTCTTATCATACCGACGTGCAATAATACAAAAAGGATAACAAAAATAAAGATAATTAGCTGCATTGCTGCTGATTCTCTGAATTAGCTTTCTGAGTAGACGTGCGTGTTTTATGCTATTTTTGCTATTATTTTATAAAGCAATTAAAACATAAATGTTTGACCGATTAATTTTAACCGAATTCCTCCCTGAACGGTTAAGTTATTTAGTTGAGAATTATCAGCGGGAATCTTGTTGTCTAAGTTATTTTCATTAATTAAAGTATTTATGCCCTTACTGCATCTTATCTAGTAATGCGGACAAAAAGCATAAATGCTGATTGATATGTCAGAGCCCGTTTCCATTCAGGGTATAATTTATTCCTCACCCCGGTAGGCTAAGGCAGCCAGTCGACACATCCATTGTTTCTATCATGGGACTGTTAATATTAATGAATGAAATACAATCATCGTTGCCAAACGATCCTGCAGGACAACTTCTTTTGTTGTTTGCGAAGAAATATTTAATTTTCATCATAAATTGTCCGGTCTAGTTGAACAAGGTATGTGGCATTTTATTCACATTCGTATTTATTTTACCAACACCCACTAAACTACTAGTGTGTTCAGTTATTTTAATGATGGTAGAACCATCTGTGTGTATGTCGATTATGCGAACTGGTAATATGGTCACAGTTCTGCTTGGGTAAGCGAATTTAAATATAATATTATGAATAATGGCCAAACAAGTATCAAAGATGTTCCATCTGCTTAGATTTGAGAATCAGAATAGTTTTATGAATTTTAGTTTTCCGAGTCCTATGAATGGAACCCATTTTTCAGTAATTACATTTTTTTTATTTCTACCAATATTCATCTTCTGTTGTTAAGATGCATCAATATTTGACTTGAAGTATTAGAATAAAATAGTAATATCAATTACATGGCCCAAAAATTCATTGGTTCATTATTCATATTTGTTCGTGTCAAAATTCCCCATGCATGGATTAAATTTATGTCACTACCGCCATCAAGATCTTTAAATAAACTAGATATGGAGTAAAATATAAATAGGGACACACAACATCCGGCCGAATTAAACCGCGGGTGGTCGTTACGATAGATATGACATTGTAGATACAAATTTATTATTTTTCATGAAAAAATATTTTATCGCTTTTCAGAAGATAAATTAGAATCATTCCACCAACATCTGTTTGCCGCTTCGAAAAATAACCATGTGCCTTATTAATTATATTGACAGTGTTAGTTGTTATTTTATTATTGAAAATTATGGTATCTGTTATCCAAATATTAGCGACGGCTAAGGGTAGACTTTATCTTGATTGTGGATGATATCACAAGTCAAGAATAAGTCGAAAATAATTTTCCACGAGACGATGTCCTATTTCAACAATTCAATTAGTTCCAGTAAGTACCCGATGGAATTTCAGTCGATCCAAGTGTGAATTGAATTCAGAAGCCCAGGTGCACAGGCGGTGCATAATTAGTTTCATTTAGTATGCCATCCGACATTCGTATCCCTGTGGTTGAAATGCAAGCAACGTAAACAAATAATTACGTAGAATTCGCCTTACGACGATGATGTAACGAAAAAAACATTCTCGTGTCCACGTCTCCTTTGTCTAACAATCTGCCCTTTTGTCACATTACTGTTTAATGGACAATAGCTCTTATAGTGAAGCATTTGATATGAAAATACTGTATCAAGATGATATAACCATAAAGAGAAGGAGCTCGTGAGACTGTATGGCTCACTGTAAAGCGGATTCACGTCGCAACGTGCGTACGTTTGCGGTGGAAACATACCTTCACGAAACGTGCTGTGAATAAATATTGTCCGTGTAAAGATTTTCTTTGTCCAAATATTAGAATAGTTTTTCATTGTTTTAATATAAAAATGAATTTACATATATTCCCATATAATACAAGATTGATCAACTTATAAACAGAAAGCCTTGCCGCTCTGTCTGTCTATTTGTTACGTTTTCTCACCATTTTTTTCCTAACCCATAGCTGGAATAAATTCCTTCTTCACTTTTGTCATTTATTATTTACATTAAGTAGCGCTGATTTTCTTATACTTTTATCTCTATTTTGTAATCTAACTTTTACTTTATATGTTCATCTAATTTGTGCTATTTAGATCTTATGGAGCTAATTAATAAAGTATACTCTAAGCATGTGAAATATTGTGTCTTAGCGATGCAACCATCAAATGTTCATTTCCAGCTTTATTGTTTTCTCAATGTTGATATTTATGCTTTCGTGTGCATTAAAATGTTTGTTTTGTATGTTAAAATCTCCATCGCAGTATTTGTGATTCATAAACACGTGATGTGACGTCAGTACCTAAACATTTTGTTTACACACACGCGAGCTTGCTTTTTCGTATGCATAGCGTGCACTTAGGCACATTCCTCTAAAGGTATTTTCCTCAAAACTGTTTGGAATTGAATCGTCTCTGCCATTAGTCATCTTTTTTCTTATCTTGATGTTGGAACAAGTGTCCTGATTCCCTGAATCATTGTTTAATGTGTTGAATTAAGTGACTTGCAATATTGGATTTAGTTTCTTTCTTATTATTATCTCCTTTACTATTTTGTGACTTTGTGGAAGGAGGAAGAAATGTAAAGGCCTTTTAATCTACAAAAATAGAATCCATTGCAACCAAAATCAAAACGTCAAGTAATATTTTTTTACCGGTATAATTAATGTATTATGAACAATAATCGTGAAGTTTGTTTGACCTCATCATTTAAAGTGTTAAACCACTAACATAAATATTTAATATATAAAACAAGTTTAACATGTAAGAATCATACATAAAATGAACTGTTTTAACACTATACAGTGTACGTTCGTTAGTGTTGATAAATAATTTCAGTCTGTCCTAAATATGACAATAAAACTTTCTCGAATGAGTTATATCAACATCACTCATAAATAAAAAGTTCAAGTAGAAACCCGCCCATCTCATCTTTCCGTAAGATTTTTGTAACGATAATCGTTAACTTCGACAGACCAAAACAATGACTTATTATGTTTTTATGTATGCGTATGACTTGCTCAAAAATATAAGTAACCTTGTCGTTACAACAACGCCCACTTTACAACCCTTTTCAGATTCTGTTTAAACGTTATTATCATAAAGTTACTTTGTAACTGATAATTTATTTTGAACTAGTGAAACTGTGCATAAACTGCAAAACGTATATTAACAATAATTTTCGTCCCATATTGTTCTAATACCACCTTTTTTGTTTTGAAGTTCAATGTGAGATATTTTTCCACACATTTATCCATATTGTAAAATGTTTACTAAAAATTGTCGTTCTTTGGTTAAAGTTCGTCGATACACGATGTTAAGAAAGTTTTAACACTGGTAATTTGGACATTTCTTGTTTAAGTTTTATTAAGCACTATGCATTTATCTCCAACTATTGTCATCAGCAAATTTTTGACTTCTTTGAATGCTCGAGACATATTGTTGTCCGTGCCTCTTCCAGAAATTATTTTACCGCTCTATATTCGTTTAACATAAGTTCAGACTTTAATGAATGTTCCAAACTATTATTATATATTTTATGCATAAAACTTCGAACCTGTATTCATCAAACACGAACATTTTTATTTGTACATTTAATTTAGTCGCTTGTGTTCCCTGCGCCTTGTAATTTAGTTTAGTTTCTATTTTTTGTTTCAACCTCCACCAATTAACACAATGGTCGCCGTCGGTGGGGTTTCGTCTTTTTTCGACTACTCGCGTGATTTGTTAGACCCTTTACGGTATTTGATAGTGTGAGTGATGACGGGCGCATTGTTTCGATCTGTTTGTGTTTGTTTTGTTTTTATTATTCTTTTTAACGTGTCCTCTCGGAATTAACTATGTTTGATTTGGACGGAACGTTTTTTTGTGACACGATTCGTCGGATTTCAAACATGTTTTATCAAAATGTTAACTGCTAATTTAATCATATTGTAAATTAAAATGCTGATTAGTTCTTGGTTTCATCTAAATATTATAAATTGTTTACATTTAAAGTAAGTCTTAAAATTATGACTCATAAATGCTTTCTTATACATATATTTACTTTATCGTTTATATTTCTTATGTTTTTTTCCTATTTTCTTACTGTAATTACATTCGATATATCTAATAGCTATACATAGCGTATTGCTGTTTGATATATTGACATAATTAATATTTTATTTCAACCTCTTACCGTAAAATATACCTTTTATTCTTTCTTTTCAAGAACTGCTTCACGTTGAGAATAAGTGTAGCGGTGTCCTACTACACTGATTCTACCACCTGGCATATTTCAATTTCATGCAAAATAAATCAACTGCCGACAGAAATAACTAAATAATATACGCGTAGGTGGTATACGTCCGTCTGTATATGTATATACAATAACAATTACAACATATCATTGATTTTATAATGCGACTGGTTCTCCGTGCCGCAATCGTTATTGGCTTAATAAAACCCCGTTGGTGTACCGATTTCGTCATATAAGTGCATCGCATTGTTGAGTGCTAATGGACATTTCGTGTAAAAATAACTTTCTCCTGTGCTCCTGCCGGCCGGTCCAATAAAGGTTCATTCACGTGAGGCGTTGATGTCAAATAACGTGTACTGATTGGTATAAGTATATCTGTATATGTATGTCTTGGTTCAATACAGATTGTAAACAAATGTGGCCGCTTTTTGGTTGAAGTATGTTTTTTGTTTTCGAGGGGGAAACCTTCAAATGGTACCTGACGTCGTGGGAGCGAGCAGGTGATGTTTGCCAAACTACAATGGCCAGGTGAAAACATTGACAAGCACTGGTGGTAGATAGAGCTATCTACGTCAAGTCCGTATTTTTAGGTTCCATATCTCTATCCAATCCACAGCAATAATTCTTTTATTTTTTTTTGGCCTGCGCTGATTGTTTCTTTATGTCTATTCCAAAGTAAGAGCTGCCATAGCTAAAGTCAGCATTATAGACCTCAGGACACTGAAGTGGAACCGATGTTTTGAATGAACAAAAATTCGTAACTTCCAGGTCTAAAAATGCATTTATGTATCAAATCAAAGAGTTCTACCATCATATTTACATAAATAGTATACGCTAACGTTTATTTAAGTTTAATCGAGCAATTCTAATAACTGTCACCCAGTAATATACAGTTACAAGATAGCTAGTACATGACACTACATAATTCTACAATTATACAATATCCGACTTCCCAGCATTACTGCACTAGTTATACCACTTTCGAATGGCGCTTGCGACACGTTGTGAATATCCTCATCCTTCTAACTGATTGAGTGTGTGTTTATCGACCTCGTAGTGGTAAAACGGTAGCCGAGATATTAGTGTACTGATGACGTCGTTGCTTATATCAGTCGAGTGGTGGCAGGGGCGGATCTACTTTTTGGGATTTGGCTTTTTGGGATTCAGCCCAGGACACCGAGGATACACGGGCCCCCCAGCCCCTTTTAAAAATAATAACAGGCGAATCCTAATTAAGGCGGTACGTGTAACGAAAAAAATATTTTTAACAGCCGATTTTTTTCTGATAAATACCTATACACTACATCACCATAGAGAAAAGGGCCCCCCGAGTAGTTTTAGCCCAGGGCCCCACAAAGTCACGACCCGACCCTAAATGGTGGAATATACTGGTGTGGTTTCACTGCGAAGTCACAGTCGTTCCTGTGTCCTCGTCAACTTAATGTCACACTACTGGACATGGGCCTCCTCTTGGAGTGGTTTAAGGTAGGGGGAAGCGGGAAGGGGTTTAGGCCACAGTCCAAGCAGAAGTAGAAGTACGTATTGATTGGACTTCACACATCTGTGAAAATTTTCTTATGTAAAGATGTGTGTGTCAGTTTCCTTGGTATGTTTACCCTCGTTGTTATCGCCAGTGATGTTTAATTTTAAAACCTTTAAAATATTTGCGTTTACTTTCCTATACAGAAAGTATTTTACTGAAAAGAAATCACCTCATAACTTTAGAACAAGGGTACTATATAAAGACAATCATAGATACATTGTTACATCGGAGGACTTTAATGATAACTTTAGATGAAAAGCCGGCAACTACATCCGTTCATCAAAACGCAAGAACTGCTTCACGCTTGGAATATGTATGGTGATACCCGGTAGAACCATACTCGAGGAGGTAAACCTCGTTTTAGTCACACACAAGAATACGTATAAGCCCATGAGCCCTTTGAAGATAGCGGACTAGAAAGCGCGAGTGAGCCAAGAATCGTAAACTGAGCAGATACCCTAATGCGACGCCAATGTTCCCCAGTGCCGTTACTGTTGTAATGTTGCCGATCGGCTCTATTTTATTCATTATCGCCTTACAATGCCAAATTACTGGGCTAATGTGGCTGAGGTTAGGGAGAGGGCTTAGAGTAGCGTGGCGGTGCGAGCGAGCTGATTAATAGCGGTTTAAAAGTATTTACGATTATTTTGTGTACTGGAGTGTGTTAAAATTTTGGATTTGAACAATGTCTTTTAGCATACTTACTCATTTCTATCTAATAACATCGATTTAAAGCGCTACTGTGTTATGATTTGAAGAGTTAGGGAAAGGACTAGTATAAATACAAGGCAGTTTTTTTTTATATAGAGGGCATCTGCACTGCATCTGTCCAAAGAATTCCTTTTCGTGGATGTCGTAGAAAACGACCAAGGGACGAAACCCAAGAGATGAGCAGCAGCTTTTTTCTTAGTAACCATCATCATCTGTTGCGTTGACCGAGATGCACGTGGGTCGCAGTAAACTTAAAACGACTGATAGATAGATAAATAGATGGATGCTTATTTTCTAGCGGTTACGCGCTTCCGCTCCCGTTCGTAATTTCAACCTAGCCCTATCCGACGCAACTTGCCGTTCTCCTCTCGGTATTCGTCGTTAAAATGAGGTTTAATATTATCGTATTGTCATTTAATGCCGGGAATTATACCCGGTGCCGGTCCATCGTCGGTGTAACTACGCAACCGATTCGCTTTTGTGTTTATTGCCTCCGAGTCGCCGTGTTGCATCGATTTCCAATGTCTATCTATCCGAACTTTCTCCCTATTCGCGCCTACAATAATATTTATTCGGCCGTTACCTTCTCATGCTCTCGTATATTTCGAGCACGTGTCTCTGAATAAATTATTAACACGACCGACGCCGCGACCGAGCACTACTCTGACACCTAAATAATTCTCATCCCTATAATCCGGATCATTAGCGATTTAAAATAAAAGTGACAGTACGTACTTACCAAAGACCGAACAACATAAAAGATGTAATGAAATAATTTCTTAAGATATTATGAAATTGATCAGCTACAGTGACGCCATTTCTGATGGATGGATAGATTATGATAATTACATATTTAAATCCTTTAAATTTATTTGCATGGTACTTTCATTTATTTTACCATATATTTCGATATTTTGTACTATTTAAAGGTAGCGACTGTTTGTTCCGTATCCACGCACGATCTTTTTGCTAGTTATTTATATCGGTGTTATATCCGTACTTGAATGAAAGAAATTTACATAAATTCGACAAAAATATAATTTATATCGGGACAAAACTGGGTCATCCAATTATTGTTAGTATTTAAAGACGTGGGCGTATTTGTCAATTTGTTAACTACATAGTTTCTTTTCCACAAAACATCATGGAAATGTTTTAATATCGCCCACTCGTAAGTCAATGGGCTGACAAGAAACCATTTTCGTAAATATACTTTTTTACCGAAATTGTCTAAAGCAACGGGAGATCGATTTATGTTATTTATTTCGAAATGGTTTTTGTGTTGCAGCGTTATCCATTATAATCATATGAAGAAAACAGATAGACTCCTATTTTAAAACAATTCTGGTGTTACATTAGGCGAACAAAGAAGTAACTCAATACTTACGGACATTATTAGTATTAGACACGTTTCTATCTAAGAGTGATTTCTTACATTTAAGCAACAATATAATCCCTTGCAAGCCACGTCCAAAGGTCGTGCGACTCGATCGCGTTTGTCTGTATGGTCGGCGGTCGCGGTTACGACCAAATAAAATGAACATGAACAATGACATATATATTGTCTATCTTTTTTTTATTACATTAAAGTAGCAGACAAGCATGCAGTCCTCCTGATGGCATGTAGCCACTGCTGCCCATGAACATCTGTGAGCAACTTCATATAGAACAGGGGTTCCATCTAAAGTCGATCACAGATGCGTTGCTACTCCCGAGGACCGAGATGCTCGCCTCATATATAAATGAGTTAATCAGTATATCTTACGTGAGAAGCGCCTATTCATATACATTAATATCAAAATAGGTAATACCAGAACTTTCGCGAATGTTTGCCCATTCGGAGTCTATTTGATTTTTGTTAGTGGTTTATATTATGATTTTATCGGTACGTGGGTGGATTATGGGACGAGTGTTTGGGAGCCATTTTAGGGACGTGTCGTAAATTAATGGGGTATTAACGGTTTTCAATTCATAACCGGTTGACGGCGAAGTCGGCGAAAAAACCGTCCGTATGACTGACACCATTCTTTGGGATATCGTAGCTTTGTAGACTTGTATACTAATTCAATAGGAGTTTGGACTTCTTGATTAACATTCAATAGTGTTAAACGAAAACAAAACGTGACTTCTACATATTATATATTCTAATAAAAACACAAGGTTAATAATTATTTTGAAAAAAGTTGAATTGAGAATTTCCTCCTTTGAAATCTTTTATGATGTTAGTTTTCTAAAGTAATTTGGCAACGCACTACAATGCATTTCGATTATGTATATGTATTACAATTTTTAAATTATTTGTAGCATGCCATCCCAATCAACATCGTGCACTTGTTTAATCTTACTTGTGTTTTGAACACTTTAACGCAAAAATACTGAATTTGGCGCACAGATACATAATTTATGACCAAGATTAACTCTCGGTAATAATCTAGTAAGGAATAAAGTAATGAAGTATAATATATAATACAATAAAGTTGGTCCTATTCGGAATAGAAAATCCCTCGCTCGTTATTACTACATGTTTACATTGGCGTCGCATACATTATGCTAGAATTATCCTGTTTGAAGTTATGTAAAGTATGATGATTGTCGTATAATGAGACGCTAATCTAGTCCAGTCCTAAGACTCGATTAGCATAAACAAGTAAATAATGTATTAATGTCTTAACAAATACCGTCTTCCTGGCTGCTACTGGTCCGTACGTCTCTATGTTGGGTACTGGCTTCTTCGCAACACTTTTGTCTCTTCTCTGGTGCAGCGTCGAGAATCATACTATTTCTAAATTTTGGGTTTATGGCCAATTTGTGTCGGAAATTATCAGTCTACCTACAATCCATCAATCCATCTTTCAGCCTTAAGAGGTCCACTGCTGGACATAGGACAAACGGCGCCAATCCAACCGGTCCTGTGCCTTCTAAATCCAACGCTTCCCCGCTATCTTCTTCAGGTCATCGGTCCACCTGGTCGGGGGGCGACCTTTGCTCCTGTGCTACCTGCAATACACTGACGGAATTAGAATTTTCGTGGTGGAGGCTGTAGAAGAATTTGATAGCTAAATATATTTTTTCTTATGTCTTTATATTACTACCTTATTCCCGCGGTTCTGGCCGCTTGGATTATGTACCACGGTTAAAGTATCCTATGTGTTAATCTAGGCCATAAACTATCTGTGTGCCAAATTTGATCCAAATCCGATTAGTGGTTTTGCGAAAGTAGCAAACACTACTATAATATTAGTAAGATATGGTCCTTTATGTTATTATTCATTGCACCTTAAAGTTACAATAGTGCAGACTTAATTCCCGATGGCATTCTCTACCCCCTGTTACTAAGGTAACCCTGGGTGGCTGGAAAATTTGCGACACGTGGTAATTTATCAAAGCAAACTGTACAAATATATAATATATAAATATTAATTTAATATATACAAAAAAAAATACCAAAAATTATTATGACAGGATACTGTCTTCTTCCTCGTTTGAAGGGGAGCAGACTAGACTAGACTTGATC
>DWNE01010533.1:0-10294 GCA_018249875.1 Cecropterus toxeus
ACTGCTTCACGCTAGAAATAGGTGTGGCGGTGGTACTTCCCCGGTCGAACTACATTGGTTCTACCACCTGGCGAATGCAATTAATAGGCGTGTGTACATAATTATTACATTTAAATGCGTTAACAAAAGCTTTTCTGCTGTTTTACTTAAATATTGTAACAACATTAATTTGTATTTATACGTAACATGATAAAACGCAAACCGTTTATAGCTTATGCCGGCCGTGTTCGTGCGCTTCTGATGCAGTCAGGGTTACGTTACTCGCCCCTTAACTTTTGATTGGGTATCGTGCGAGGGTTCCAGATGAATGAACAACTTAGCTCCAGTCGCTCAGAGATGCTTGTGATGCTTAAGTACTTCCGAGAATTGATACATATTACAATTAGTAAGCTGTACTGTAGCGGTTAAGTGTTTGCTTATTTTTTTTAAATATTATTAAAAAAATGGTTGGAGATGAATTAAATAGTAATACAGTGTCTTTTTTTCGACACATAGACGTAATATTTTTGATAAATATAGTGAAATTGGTTATGTTTGTCTTTAGATTCACTACAGCTACACCAATGTTTGTCTAATAACGCTTTATGCTTTGGGATAAGGGACATGTACTTATCCAAGGCACTCCAATTTAGTAATTAAAGGTAGCTATTCATCCCTACCAAGCCCGGCAGCTGAGTCTTAAATCTTATCTGGGGTTGATTACCTATGGCTATAAATAGAAATAAATGTTCATATATATAAATGAATGTCCAAAAATGTAAAATAAGAAATCTAAACACGTTCTCCCAGTTCTTACTGAAATGGGACAACTTAAATCTCGCGCATATTTTAGTGCGTTGTAAAATCCATTCAGGAATACTGCTACACTGGACAAAGTTCTCAGTGGAGCATTGTGCGATATAATTTCGGACGCAGCCCCATTCCTCACGCGGTGGCATGTTCGGAATGGCGGTCGCTCCAAGCGACAATGTTATCAACTGGACAATGCTCACTACATACAAAACGTGTACAATAGTTTTATTCGTTACAAACACTAAAACTGTGGTGCGGTTAGAACATTCCCGACAGGGTACACTTTAGTACACTCTTGTGCAACAAAGTATTAGTACTTAGATATATAGTTACTGTTACAGTTAAAACAAAGTAGCGAAAGGCCAGCAAGGCATTGACGACTTCTTTGGTGTGCATATTTTCGTAGACTACTTTTATATCAGACCCCCTATCTGATTTATCTCTAGTTTAATTATAAAAAAATATATAAATTATATGTTTAATGTGCTCATATCTCGAAGTTTTAAAAAGTGTAACGAAATGTAATTAGCAATTAAATTGTTAGGAACATTTTACAAGTTAATTGCTTAGTAAATCAGGTAAACTAAGTTGGCTGCAGTGCACAATGCTCCTACTATTAAGCTCCGATCGTTCCGCAACTATTGTGTGTTAGAGTATTCTTGTTTAAAGCCTAAACAAGGTTTACAGATACTTCAGAAATAATAAGAATCCCCAATTACTTGTTATAACTAATTAATATAGATAATTCAATATATATAAAACTCAATTCAATATATAAAATTCAAGAAATTATATAGCTCCAAAGGGACTACAGGGACATTTTTATATAATGAAGGTGTTAAATAATAATAATTTTATAAAGTAGGTCATAATATATTTGTAAACGTTTTGCTTTTCTAACTCTTTATAAACATTGAAAAAGTTGTTTCTTTATCTGTCGCTAGTGTCACTACAGGATATGAAATATAGTTTGTAAAACGTCATTAATAATATATGAAAAGTAAATCTAACAAGACTTTTATTGAAATATATACTTATCCCAATAGAAGATAAATTTCAGATGAAGAAAAACTTTAAAAGAGTAAATTATGTTAACGTTGCCTGTGAAAACATATCTTGCTATAAATAGAAAAAATTACAGAATGACCACCAGCCCTTATTTATCCAATATTTAACGAGATGATTTGAATATACAAAAGATTAGGTGGGTGAGTGATATTACATATGAGGATAAAGTAAAGGTGCGAGAGGCACTCGCCACAACGAGCCGTGATCCATTAGCCACGTGCGGGCGCACTGTTTACGACGCCACTTTACTCACTACATGTCATAATTTGCTCGTATCCTTCAAGATATATGACGGGTTACTGCTTGTGTTGAAAGCACCTAGTGTTTTCAATCGTCTTTATTACAGTTATCTCGTTTTTGATCATATGTTCCACCTGACACTAAGCGGTCTTTGGCCGCCCATGAACATCTGTAATCAAATATATAGATTAGGGCTCGCAACTTAACACAGCCGTTGCCACACTTGAAGAGTAAAATTGTCGCTTCATCTTCACCCTTCATAGGCAACCTTGCAAAGTTAGTAGATATATAGCAATAGTACCTTTTTCGTTAAAGCATATTGGTTCTATAACTTTTTAAACCATCACTATCACATATTGTGACGATTATTGTCTACTGACAGAAGACGGAACCATAAAAAATTGAAACCTTGATTAAATTATCCGAAACAGTTTACATACTAGCTTCCAAAAAATACTCTACAATAAATAGAAGTTCCGATCCGGTGGTAGTGTAAAAAAATATATTGTAACTGACAATTTGTAAGTTGCTCTGTAGGCCTATGCAAAATAAAGACATTTCATTTCATATGTAATTTATACTGATCACATAAAGCTGGCTTTTCAACCGATACTGCTAACGAATCTTCGGTTTCTCTCTTAGTTTCTATTGAAACCTTGCAATGATTATTAAATGAACACAAAACGCCTATGAGGTAAAAATGTCGAGTACAGCCGAACGTAGCTTGAGAGTTCCTGACGTTCTTGACGTATATTTTGGCTGTGCCAAATGATAGAACCAAATTCTGACCAAAACCGAATTTTTCAAAGATACCTGGGCCGAAAACACTGTAAATGAAAAAAAATCAACTGATTAATGGAAAAAAAGCTCTGTTATAAAATAAATTTTCGTATTCAACTCGGAAAATTGTTTTATTTGAAAAACTTTCATTTCATACTTTAAATACAAATGGTACGACACAAACCGATCGCAGTTTATAAATTATTCAACATTAAAACGTAATGTTTATGCTGTGCTCCTTAATCGTCGAGTACGGTAAACATGGAATGAAGAGTGGTACTATTCAAATGGATATGATAGTTCTATGAGACAAATTAGTCAATGTGACAGTTATTGCAAGGATGTTCCATATTCACTGAATAAAAGTAATTGGCGCATATGTATGGTTTAATGTATGATACTTGATCATGTTTCGCAGTAAAGAGTGTGTACCGCAGCCGGCTCGCGAGAGGCACTCGACGCGATCCATTAGCGGGGTGTGTTTCGTGGTATTTTATGACGCCACTTAATTCCTAATAGCTCTTGTAGCGAGCGGCGCTCCACCACTTAATTATGCCCACAGTAAATCATGCTATTAACGATAGTACTTTATAGCGGAATTTTGAATAGTAAATTGAATCCGAAAACATAATCCACACTCCGATTTAGTACATACGAGTACGTACAAGTAATTTCCAGATGTAGAACAGATACCAAATTCTGTTTTGCGTTTGGAAATTACTCGGTTGGACAAGGAGTCCAGAACTAGCTTAATTGCAATCCCTAATGACGTATGTGGCGTAACGGTCTTGCGACACGTACGTCATCACATGTCACTGTCAATGTCATATTAGGTATTATTTCAGAGTTGTTTAAATGAACGTGCGCAAACCATAGAATACAGATATGCTGATGTTACTTTGAGAAGTCATTTTTTTATACTCTACATGTTTATTTTGGAACTTTTACCAAACTGAAACATGATAACGTATATTTTTATTTTTATCTATGGCGGCAAACCGGCAAATAAAATCTTACTTCTTTCAAATATTATAAAGGCGAAAGTTTTTTAGTATGTGACACCTATTTTTATCGTAAAGCAGTTCTTGTGTTTGGGTGCAAGGATGTGGTTGCCGGCTCACTTATATACGAGGGGAACGTTTCAGTACTCGGGAGTAGCATAACATTTATATATGTTCTATATTAAGTTGCTTTCAGATGTCCCTGGGCGGCAGTAGATAGTTTATTTATTAACGTATACGTATACGTACGTATACACTTATTTAACGTAAACGTAACCAAAGCAGTGCCGCAGGAATACGCTAGTTACAGATAAAACTACCAAAAAAACCATTTACCTTTCATTACTTACAGATCCTTATAATATTTAATTATATGTATTTCATTATTGTAATACTTGTTGTTTACCGTCACCATATCAGTAATTATAAATAGAGTGAAATAAGGATTTATCGAACATTTTTTATTATAAGTCGTAGCCGACGTCATTGTAATTATTTTCCTATACAAAAGTCTAAGTACGACTTTAATTCTTATTTTAATCTCTTTGCTTGTAATTAGATTGAGTAATTAAAGTTTTCACTGGTGTCTCCAGCTGTCGACGGAATGTTAGTTGGAGCAGACGTGACGTGACGCAAGGATTGTTTCTTGCTTTCGGCAACGTTTGGTCGTGAACGAACTGGGTCGTGAATCGCAGCTATCGCAGCAATAGTGAATGTAATATATTTGAAATATCTTACATTCAGCTGTAATTTTATTTGTTCCTAATTACACTACAAAAAATACGGTAGCGGTACGTCTTGTTGATCACAATATATATAATATAGACTACATTCGCACACTCGAGCACTAATGTGTGATGTTGGTCTCCACTATCTGGCGAATATAGTAGAGAGGCGACTAAAGGCCAACCTCAGGAGATGATTCAGTGTCCTCCTGTTTATTGTCCACATCTACTGTGGTTCAAAGCCATGATGACTATTGGGTTTTTTTGCCTCATTAGGAAAGGCCTATGCGCAGCAGTGGACCTCAAAAGACTGATGGATGGTTTTACAAAATATACTTCAGAGGCTTATAAGTATTCGTCTCAGCTTAACATATTCTAAAATCCCATGTCTCATAAATCTTATTTCGATGTCGTCGAGTGTCAGAGATGATAGGAGCCATATTGAGAGGTCTCATTACCATAAGCATTGTACCGAGAGGAGCCGCCCGTCGCAGACGCTGAATAATGTAATAATCCCGCGATCATGAACCGAAATACTTGTTAGGAACTGTTTGGTGTATTCCGGATGATAAATAATATTTGAAATTAAGGAAATACAAGCTCGATGCGATTTATTTTGGCTGACATTATTTCTTCGCTGTTTTACTATCGTTGTTAAATGCTCTATGATGTAAAAATCCGTATTAACTTTCCTACAGTTTTCTTAGCAGTTTATTAAAATAAAATATGGCAAATTATTGAATCTTTTACTAATAATATGTATAAACTATTTAAAAACATTACATTATTTTTGATTACATTATACCATATATTATGTGGTTTGCGTTTTGTCTGTATTGAGAGCATCAGTATTACCTGATGCTCTCCAGCTCGCTGATCCAGCGTAGTTAGACCAGAGAGGTACCACTGCCACACCTATTTCTTGCACTTCGGTAGAAACATGAGTTAGTCGGCTTACTTATATTTGAGGCGGCCATTATAGTCCTCGGGTGTAATAATGCATCTGTGATCGACTTCTTGTAAGTTGCTCACAAATATTTATGGGAGGCAGTTACTACTAACCATTAAGCTAGAACTGCATGCTCGTTTGTCAGTTCAATAATATTAAAGTTTCGTTATATAAACATTTAGTAAGTTTATATGCACACAATACGACACTAAAAAATCAATGAACTTTGACCTTCTGTCTGGTTAATAAGGTAGATCTTCTAGTGTTGACGTATAGGAGTTAAAAAGGGCAATGATAGATTACTATCGATTTCAAAAAAAATCTCATACCTCGCGCTCGTTGAAGTCTTTGTAAAAGTATCAACAAGTAATTTAAATTTTTGCTAACTTGTGTGATGTTATAAAAGCGATCAAAATTACCTAATGTTTATGTTTTATATTATTTATTTCGCAATCATTAAATTATAATTTATTTAATTTGTAACATTTTATACACAAACATTTTGAAACAAAAATAATTCAAAATGGTTTTGAATTATTACTTATTTAAAACATTAACATATTTCATTGAACAATTGTTGCACTTAAATCCGGCTAGTAAGACAGCCTTGCTATAATAACTGGAGTTGTTAGTAATAACATAATCCTCCGCACGCCCGACGCAGCTCGCTGCACGCCGCTGGCGGGCTGCCATCTCCGGCTAAACTTCGTGATCCCCTCAATCAACCCCTGACATCAAAATCCTCTGTTTAGTTTCTGTCCGAGACTAAATTAGTCCTGTCGAATTATTTGCAGCAAATAATTTTACTAATCCGACAGCGAAGAAAAAATTGAAAAACGTTTTCTGTACTTATACTCGTAGCTCTACACTGGAATTCATTATGTCTTACACACACAATAAAGCAGCAGGAAAGCAGGAACTCAGAAATTTGCGCAATTTTAATTCAACTTTTTTATTATTGCTTGGCCTAGAATCAAACTGTTGGGTGACCATTTTACTTGGTAATAATAACGGACATTTCTTTTCTTGTAGGTAAAAATAGGTACGAGGTGAGATGCATCTTTCAATAAAAATAAACTAATAATGATAACTATCATGCGTTCGTTATTATAATCAAATATGTCCTTCGTAAAAGTATATTTTATAACAGAAAAAATGTATTACATCTAATATGTTTACTTATTTTATATTAAATGTAATGTCTTGTAAATTACATTTAATTACACCTTACTTAATTGCAAGAACATTATATCCTCCACGGCTCGTAGTTTTGCCCCTAATCCGCGCACGTCTTGGGGACGTTGCACTATCCTGTAAGGGGACACTGGAACTTAATCCCAACTGAACTCCTCACCGTGTAATGCAATTGCAGCTAAGAGGATCGCTCCTGCGGGGTTTCTTCCTTTTTGTTTCTCAAGGGATGGTATTACAAGAGAAGTGAGACAACTTAATTAGTTTTTAGATTGCGTGAAAGGATAGTTGTTTGTTGATGTTAAACTATTTCCAAATTATATTATTATAAACTGGCTATTCAAAAGAGGTGCAAGGTGGTAGAACGGTTATGGTTGTACTAGCGAAGTACCGTTGAAACACTAGTTTCCACTGGGAAGTAGTTTTTGAGTTTTTTGGAAGGGTGTAGTTGCCGGCTCACTTTCATATGAGGCGATCATCTTAATCCTTGGGAGTAGTAACACATCTGTCAACGACTTCAAATAGAACCCTCGTTCTGACTTGACTGCATGCTCATAGCCCCACACTAGTATTTTCTCCTATGGGTGCCATGTACACACAAAGATTAATACACAAACATCCAGACCCAGAACAGAAATCTAAACTCATCATTCATATTTCTGTCTGGCCGCTAATCGAACCGGGGGCCCAGTGCGCGTCAGACCGGTATTGTGACCGCTCCGCCAAGCGGGTCGACTATATCTCCCATGCCACATAATTCAGACCAGAACATAGCAGTGAATAACACTGCTGTTATAGGACATGAATACATGTGGAGGTGGTGCTTCTAGAATCGAACCACAAAGAGTTATACCACCATCAATTCAAAGGGAAACTAAATTACCTGAGAATATAGTATTCCGACGTGTACTTCGATGCGTACCAGATACTGCTAGTTATACTAACAAGTACTTAAATTAATTATTTAGATTCGTATTATACCAAAATGAAATCTATTATATAGCAGTTGGACGTTATCTTTCACCAAAATATGCAAGTTTGTTAAACCGATATTATAACTTAATCGAGTAAAGGAACGAACTTTGTTCGACAATAGAACCCTAACGTTGACTTAGACCCTTGGTAATCAGACTGTCATTTAAACACTAAAAGGATCGGCCCCAGTATGCTTAAATAATGACGACATTGGTAGTGATCTAAATATTTTGGGGCAAAATGTCAGTTATACGGAGTATGCAAAGCACTAGGATAATTAAATAGCTCAATCCATTGTTATTAAACGACATGATCCTACGAATCCCTATTAGTACCATGACTCTCACGAAATGTTATACCGTCGAAATGGAAGATCAAATGATGGATTGACAATATCCATAATGAATATTCTATTACACTGTAATAATTTATTAGATATAGTATAATTATGTATGTATGATAATAATTACGAATTGTACAACACATCAAAATGATTATACCGCCCTGGCAATATTGTTGAATAATATTTTTAGATGAAAATAAATTATGCCTTTAATACTTATAATAAAATTAGCAGACCCGACGGACTTAGTTGTATTTTATTTAACTATAAATTTTGTTTTCCAATTCGTAAGGCTGACAGTTATGTCAATCGATATTAGGTTAGGTTTTGTTAATTTTTTTAAATTTTTAGTACATTTTCCTTTCTTTCTTTTATAAGAACCTTTTTCGGATAGTAACAATCGCAAAAAAAAAAAAAACAAAAAAGTATACACAAAAAACAAAAAAAATAGATTACATAATTAAACATAACAATGATTTTTTATCCCTGAAATAATATTGTCCTATATTTAGAAAATACTTTTAAAGAAACATATTAAGCGTTATTAATATTAAACATCGATGAACAAACATAAACCTAAAATATTTAAATGGTTAATATTAATGATCTATTTATTTCGTATTGGATATTTAAATCGGTCCAGAAAACATTGCCTTAATCAAAACAACATTTTATTAGTCTTCGCCGAACTTATAAAGTAAACTCCAAGTTTTACGATACCCGAACCAAATGGAGCGTGAGCTTCCGGGAGAGTTAGCATCAAACAATAACTTTAAACTCACCTGCTTCGTGAATAATCGTCGCACGAGACATTTATGCACAACCTTAGTTTCACAGAACACTACACGGATTCAAAGTGTAAGAAATAGAATTCGAAAATCGAATGCTAGAAGGATATCAGTCTCGTAGCGGTACCCGTAGCTATTTCGTAGCAGATTTGTAGTTCGTAGCGCGATTCGTACGCCGCGGGGCCGCGCGTGTGCGGACGTATGCCGCAAGCCGCGGCCGAACTCTGAGTGAGGCTGGCGGAGCGCTACGGATACTCAATTGTTGCCTCGAGCGTCCAACGTTATTTTCTTGGGATCCAGGATTTATTCTTTGCTACAGGAGTGATACTACCTACACCAGAAATATATTAAATTTAAGTTATCATGAAATCATATACATTTTAATTATGGAACCGCGCATTCATAATTATAACTATTCGAATATAGTTTTATGTCACTTTTTTCATGTAAAAACCAAATTTTTATGAGATAAATGAAACATATTTAACGAAATTCTTCTTTAAAAAACTGTTATTAGAGGAATAAATAGTGCATTTAATAAGCAGACATTCGATTTACGTTTTATCAATTCCTGTTTCTGAACTCAGTTTGAATGGAGCGAAAATTTCATTTACCGTGAAGATCTTGTTAGCCGCGCTTGTTCATTTTCGGTTCTAAATAGTAATGAATATTACGAATGAAAGCGCGCGATAGACCTCGAAATAAATTAATGTACATTTAATAAAAGCAATCGCTTTGACAGTTGCTACCTAAATTGAGTGGCGTAACTTCATGAAGAATCGGGTCATTTATCTCAAAGATATTATTGTTGGCTCGAGTGAAGGACGACTTGGATCGCCTTTCACACTCGAGTAATGAGCGTTAATTAATCCTCTTAGAACATTTCACTACTAGCGAACTTTGATGGCACCGCTTGTACAAGGATATCTACGTGGCGGCATTAAGCACCTTATATGATTTCAAGCTGATATTATCGCGGCTACATTTGAAATATCGGCAAAAAGAAATTCAAAAATCGCAAAATGAGTACCCATAACATATTAAAATTAAGTACCTTCTAACGTTTGAAACTATAACGTTTATTATAATAATGGTTAAGTGCGTTTCTTATTCAAACAACTATTTAGAACAGCTCGTGTGCATATAACACTAACAAATAACTATAGAAAACTAACGTTTTAAAAATCTTTTGATTACTATTACTTGAATTAAAATTGTATTAATTTGTGTTATGTATTAAAAAAATCTAAGGTTTTATTAAGACCAAAGTAATACTAGTGTATGCACTTGATTATGATCAATTTTTTCTTGTTTTTTAACCGACTTCCAAAAGGAGGAGGTACTCAATTCGACTGTATTTTTTTATTTTTTTTATGTTTGATACATCGAAATGGATGGTTAGAGTGGACCGATTTTGACATTTTTTTTTATTTGAAAGGTGT